>JAOPHQ010000928.1:80000-98186 GCA_030340625.1 Merluccius polli
ACTGTTAACTGAACAGTTAGCTGTGAACTGTTAACTGAACAGTTAGCTGTGAACTGTGAACTGAACAGTTACTATGAACTGTGAACTGAACAGTTAGCTATGAACTGTTAACTGAACAGTTAGCTGTGAACTGTTAACTGAACAGTTAGCTATGAACTGTTAACTGAACAGTTAGCTGTGAACTGTTAACTGAACAGTTAGCTGTGAACTGTTAACTGAACAGTTAGCTGTGAACTGTTAACTGAACAGTTAGCTGTGAACTGTTAACTGAACAGTTAGCTGTGAACTGTTAACTGAACAGTTATATGAACTGTTAACTGAACAGTTAGCTATGAACTGTTAACTGAACAGTTAGTTGTGAACTGTTAACTGAACAGTTATATGAACTGTTAACTGAACAGTTAGCTATGAACTGTTAACTGAACAGTTAGCTGTGAACTGTTAACTGAACAGTTCACAGTTCAACAATAGCCAGTATTTTGAAACCTGGTGTACTTTGATTGACTGCATGTACCTTGTGAAGTGAAAACAAGTGTTATTCTTTGACAGAATAATTTCATTTTGAGTCAGATTTCCAGTGTTTTGGTAAAGTTAGTGTGTGCAAAGAAAGATGTGTTCTATTTTGAAATGAAGAGTTAGTATATATTTAACAAAATGTGTTTTTGAGAAGAAAATTATCCATTTGGCCAATTGTGTTTTGTAGGTGTGAGTCTGTGTTAAGAGTTTAGAAAAAGTATCTGAAGTATGGGTAAGCGCTTGTTAGCGATTGAAAAAAACTGTAATGGTTAATTAAATACAATTTCCGCCTATACGCTACTGAGCTGATATGGTCAAAAAATCACATGTGATTATTAATAATGGGGTTAAACATTTACATTTACACATTTCACCCTTATCAAATAATTACAGCTCCTGCGATTCGGATGTCCATAATATTTCCATTGTTCAGCCCTCCTCCCAAAGCAAACGGCTTCCAAGCTATCTGACACATAATGTAACATAATGTCATGTAAAGGATCAAACCCTGTGTGTGTGTGTGTGTGTGTGTGTGTGTGTGTGTGTGTGTGTGTGTGTGTGTGTGTGTGTGTGTGAGCACCAAAGGCTCTTCAGCCACACCTCCACCACACACACCTGCGTCTCCTTCGTCCTCACCCTGGTGGCCAGGAGGTGAACTGCACCGAGTGGATCCACCGCCCCCTAGTGGCTCCTCATGCAATAACAGAGGAACACAACATGGCTTGGACAAACGGCCTCATATCTTAAGGAGCAGGTAGGGGCTAGACAGTATATACATGTGATGAAGGAGCAGGTAGGGGTTAGGCAGTACAGATACATGTGATGAAGGAGCAGGTAGGGGTTAGACAGTACAGATACATGTGATGAAGGAGCAGGTAGGGGTTAGACAGTACAGATAGATACATGTGATGAAGGAGCAGGTAGGGGTTAGACAGTACAGACATGTGATGAAGGAGCAGGTAGGGGATAGACAGTACAGATACATGTGATGAAGGAGCAGGTAGGGGTTAGGCAGTACAGATACATGTGATGAAGGAGCAGGTAGGGGTTAGACAGTACAGATACATGTGATGAAGGAGCAGGTAGGGGTTAGACAATACAGATAGATACATGTGATGAAGGAGCAGGTAGGGGTTAGACAGTACAGATACATGTGATGAAGGAGCAGGTAGGGGTTAGGCAGTACAGATACATGAAGGAGCAGGTAGGGGTTAGACAGTACAGATACATGTGATGAAGGAGCAGGTAGGGGTTAGACAGTACAGACACATGTGATGAAGGAGCAGGTAGGGGTTAGACAGTGCATATAGATACATGTGATGAAGGAGCAGGTAGGGGTTAGACAGTACAGATACATGTGATGAAGGAGCAGGTAGGGGTTAGACAGTACAGATACATGTGATGAAGGAGCAGGTAGGGGTTAGACAGTACATATACATGTGATGAAGGAGCAGGTAGGGGTTAGACAGTACAGATACATGTGATGAAGGAGCAGGTAGGGGTTAGACAGTACAGATACATGTGATGAAGGAGCAGGTAGGGGTTAGACAGTACAGATACATGTGATGAAGGAGCAGGTAGGGGTTAGACAGTACAGATACATGTGATGAAGGAGCAGGTAGGGGGCATCTTGCTCTACAGGATGCTACAGGTTTGGGGTTCAAACCCAGTACCTTTTAGCTGGGAGTTGAACTCTCGCCACTACACACACACACACACACACACACACACACACACACACACACACACACACACACACACACACACTATTTTCCATGAGTGCATCCTGTTATCACCACGACCATTAGATTATCGGTACTTTATTAATCATAATTAAACAGATTCCATTGTTCACTATAATTCTATAATACTATCACAGGACAACATGAAGTGAATAATGGAGACTGTGTGTGTGGGGACGTGTTGGAGGACATGTCTCCAGAGGACTGAGCCCCCGGTCCCCAGAGCCACCAGTGAGTCCAGGAAGACATCCAGTTGGATCCACAAGTTGTTTATTACCATTATGCTTTATGAAAAAATACAACAGATAATAGTCAATTACATGTACACAATAAACAGGAGTAAAATAATAGAAGTAGCAGACATTACAAATCCTCAACAGGTGTACACATATCTTTAATAACTGAACATGTTGTGCTGCCGTGTTGTTCCCAACACAGGAATCAATATCATTTTTTTTTGGATTCAACATCAATCAATATTTAAAATACATTTCAAATTAGAAATTCAATCTTTGTGAAAGCTGCTTAGTAAACCCTATGGAAGACCTTAAAGTCACTTCCTTTCATGGTTAAAAATATATCAATAGATTTGATAAAGGCAAAGGTTGTAGCTTGCTCATGAATATTCATTTCTCTGATAGGCTGAGACGCGACCTGCCACGCGGTAATCAATACAATAATGAACCGATCATAAACAATATGTAATCAATACAATAAAGCAGTGTTTCCCAAACTTTTCTTCTGGGGACCCACTTTTTGAAAATGACAAACCACCGCGACCCAATTCACGTTATGGCATCGCGAGAAGAGCATAATTGCACATAAATGTACGTTCCTGAACCTTATCACTGCCATTTCCCCATCACTTTATGCTAGGAATATTGTATTATAGACCTATTGAATGGATGAACCACACATTTCAAAGAGACATTTCTTTAATAACTTCATGTTTTGCACTTATTATTGATTAATGCATTTAAGTGAGTTAACAGGCTCATCTTTTAATGAGTAAACCAATATTGGCCTACACATTTCAAATATAACTTTATAAATTACATCAAACAAATGCATTTAGTTTAACAGGCTCTCCTTTTTTTCATATCATTAGTACAACAACCATAATTTATTCTATAGCAGCCTTTTATATTAGATTCATCATATAATAATTATCTGAGCACATTTAATATCAAAAACAGGCTCATTTATTTTTATTGACTCGACAATTTTTGAAATTCGTTTGGTATGGATGTGAGCCCGCGAGATTTAGGCTGAACGTGAGAGGGCAGCTGCAGCTTAATGCCTATGGGTAGAAACGGCAACACCCCCATGTGGACAAAGTATGTACTGCAGATGAAAATAATCTTAAGATTTTGCAGAGGTATTTGGCGACCCAATTAAAATCCTGTGCGACCCACCTGTGGGTCCCGACCCAGGCTTTGGGAAACACTGCAATAAAGAACCAATCATCAATAATAGGTAATCAATACAATAAAGAACCGATCATAAACAATAGGTAATCAATACAAGATCGATTCTCTATTCCTACTTTGGATAGTTTTTTTTGTTTACTAAAGCTTAAAACACATCATAGTAACCCATTGGTCATGTATGACCTGTCTTTACTACAGTACTACATCACCATGGTAACAACAGGCTCAATGTAGATATGTCCCCTTTATTCATGTCACAAATACTGCCTGATTGTGTATATATATATAAATAATAACCTGATTATATATTATATATATTAACTCGGGGGGGGCACGCCCCACCGGTTGAGGGCGCGGACACACGATCGTAATCCACCCCAGACCTACGAACGACGAACCGCGAACACGCCCCCCCCCCCCCCCCCCCCACCCGTCAACAATCGCGAACCCCCCCCCCCCCCCCCCCTACTGATTACATATTATATATTACCTTCATTAACGGATGTGTTAATTGCGCGCAACATAATTTTTGCTCGCGATGTTTGGAGGTGAGATGATGATCATAAACTACAACCCACACAGAGACGCTGAGGAACCAGGACCAGGACCAGGCCATAACCCAAACCTAAACCCAGGGAGGAGGTCCTCCTGGGTGAATGTGGTGCTGAAGGTGTGGATGTGTGTCAGTGTGTGTGAGGACCCTCCTACACCTGGGGACACTCTGTAGAAGGACAGAGAGCCAGCAGGCCGGTCCACACACACTCCTACTCTGGTGGAGACAGGGGGGGGGGAGACGGATGGATGTTTCACTACCGTTGTAACAGACAGAGTAACCACCATCATCATAACAATAAAGACTCCAGGACTTGTTGTTCCCTCCAAGCATGCTGTCACCACCCCCTCCTCTCCTTGGGATTCCTCTGTATGTCACTCCTATAGCAACACCTCCTCTCCTCTCCACCTCCCAGTAACAGCGGCCAGTCAGACCCTCTCTACACAACACCTGGGACCTGGAGTCAAATCTCTCTGGGTGGTCAGGATGAGACTGATCCTCTCTAACCACCATCACCTCCCTGTGGTCCTCAGACAGAGAGAGAAGTCTGTGGGCTGTGTTTGGGTCCAGTGTGAGTCCACAGGCATCTGACGGGAGAACAAGACATGATTAGGGGCTGAAGGTCGGGTCCATTCCCGGTTTTCCGGTCCGGTGCACCAGCCTAAACCGGTTTCATTGTAAATAGGCCTTATAATAAGGTTGATGATAATAATAACAATAACAATCATTTTTATAATATAATACACATTAATAACTATTATTAATATTGTTAGTATCATGATTATTATGATACGATTAAGTATTAATAATAATAATAATAATAATAATCGTCATTATAACAATACTACCTATTGGATTTAGTTATTTTAATGCCCCCTAGTGGAGGTGAGAGTGAGTGCAGGTCAGCTGCAGCGCTGGGGAAGAACCAACGCCAGCAGGATTGAGATATTCAACCGTCTCCATGCGGTGTCTTGCTAGTATCTGATATCTAGAAGCACTCACAGTAAAGGGCCCTTTGATTTCATTTCCATTCCGGTATGGAAAATGTCTGTTTGATTCATTTGAGTGGAGAGCAGGTTTTCAATTCAGTCCTAACACACACACACACACACATCTCCTCATCTCCATCATCTCCGCCTCTATGTTGAAACCACCAAACTGTGAGTGACTTGATGCGCTGCGTTGGAGCTCGCCCTATACTGGCTCAGAAAACACTTTAAGACCACTACACCGTTTATACACGGACCATTCACTGGGATGGTAACAATATTATTAGAAGATACATGAGGTCTCCCCCCCCACAAAAACTATATGAGCTTCTATAATATATACTTAATTAAAGTATTTGCATAAATTAAGTCTTTGCATAAAGTCTAGTCTATAAATAGCTCCCTTCCTCTCTCCATTTAAAAGGTGTTCAGTTAGTAGCATTGGCATCTCCACTGTATCCAGGAAGTGTGGAGGCCATGCATCTCCTCACTTCTTTCTTGTGCAGATCCCTTAGTTGTCTTGCGTCCTTGCAGACATGTCCACTTCCCCCCTTAGTGTAATGCTAATGAACCTGGCCTTGGCCATGGCCAGGTCACTCCCCTCACCTTGTCTCCCTGGTTGTTACTGCCCACGATGTGAAAGTGTCCCTCTAAGAGTCATGTCCTCCCATTGTCTCTCTGAAGATGTTTGGTTAATGTCCCCATGTCTTCCAATGAGCATTACTTAAATCAAATACTTTGTTGACAAGAAGTGTCCTAAAATAAATGATTCGTCATCAAAATAAATGACTCTTCATCAGTGAACTATCCATCTAAATAGTTTGTGTGTGTTGTGATGAATCAAACTAAACAGACACTTACACTTCTTTAGAGCTGGTTTCAGCCTCCCCACTCCACCATGCTCCACACTGGGGGGGAAACACAGTGAGAGCAGCATGTTGGCTTTAAACATGGAAACATTCACCTTCATCATCTGCTGGATCATCACTTTCTACACAACATGAGTTACAGTTACACTTCATCTAGTAGGCGGTTGAATCCTTGTAGGAGACATTGTGTCACTGAGTGGTGAGCTGTCCTCTCCATACCTGAGAGTGTCCAGTCTCCAGCCTGGATCCTCCAGTCCAGCAGAGAGCAGAGAGTCTCCTGCAGGGTGATTGTAGCTCAGGTCCAGCTCTCTCAGATGGGAGGGGTTGGAGCTCAGAGCTGAGGCCAGAGAAGCACAGCCTTCCTGTGTGACCATGCAGCCAGACAACCTACACACACACACACACACACACACACACACACACACACACACACACACACACACACGGATGTAATGGATGTAAATCTGTTAAAGGTCTTCTGATGAGGAGCCTTGTGGTGGGACTGTTTGCACATTGAGTCCAACTGACCTGAGAGTCTCCAGTCTACAGTGTGGACTCCCCAGTCCAGCAGAGAGCAGCTTCACTCCTGAATCCTGCAGATCATTGGTACTCAGGTCCAGCTCTCTCAGACTAGAGCAGGTGGAGCTGAGAACTGAGGCCAGAGCTTCACAGCATCTCTTTGACAGATGACAGCCATTCAGCCTTTAATGAACAATAGATACAAACATTAATTATTATAGGTTTCATGGAAATCACAGAAATATGTTTTAAACATCATGCAAAACTGGAAATTGTTTTGCTTCTAATCACTTTAAAAACACATTGTAAAACACAAAATTTAAGAACAGTCTTCATAGAAATATGTGTATACCATGAATTAATACTGAAGCACACATTTAGGCATTACATTTATCACATTGAGTCCAACTGACCTGAGAGTCTCCAGTCTACAGTGTGGACTCCCCAGTCCAGCAGAGAGCAGCTTCACTCCTGAATCCTGCAGATCATTGGTCCTCAGGTCCAGCTCTCTCAGACTAGAGGAGTTAGAGCTGAGAACTGAGGCCAGAGCTTCACAGCATCTCTCTGACAGATGACAGCCATTCAGCCTTTAATGAACAATAGATACAAACATTAATTATATTAGGTTTCGTGGAAATCACAGAAATATCTTTTATCATGCAAAACTGGAAATAGTTTTGCTTCTAATCACTTTAAAAACACATTGTAAAACACAATATTGAAGTCTTCATACAAATATGTGTATACCATGAATTAATACTGAAGTGCACATTTAGGTATTACATTTATCACAATGAGTCCAACTGACCTGAGAGTCTCCAGTGTACAGTGTGGACTCCCCAGTCCAGCAGAGAGCAGCTTCACTCCTGAATCCTGCAGATCATTGGTACTCAGGTCCAGCTCTCTCAGACTAGAGGAGTTGGAGCTGAGAACTGAGGCCAGAGCTTCACAGCCTCTCTCTGACAGATTACAGCCATTCAGCCTTTAATGAACAATAGATACAAACATGTTAGACTCCTACACTTTTCAAATGTTCAACATATACATTTGTATAAAGCAAAGCTAAATAATAATTAACATAAATTCTCACTTCTGCATTCATTTAAATCAACTCCTACATGTAGACCCTGTAATGTCCAGTAAACTGTTATTTAATGTAATATAATTGAACACACCATGTCATGGATTTGACTTTCAAATACAAAACAGATGATAGTTAATTATTGCTATTAGTGAACCTACAAAGATGTTTTGTATATTATTATAACTTTTATATTCTAGTATTATGTATATTGTGGTGTGTGTATTGTAATACAATACACACAGATTTGCTCCACTTTTACAAGACCCTGACTCCCCAAAAGAAAGGTCATCTTCCAGCACCGGAGAAAGGTACGAGGCTAAATCATATACTAAAAGGCTGCAGAAAGAGCTAACCACTGGGCCTCAAACGCTGATAGTGGGTGACGGAGCTGTGAATAAGACAAAACACTTTTTCGGCAAAAACACCAAAGTACTTTGTTTTACCAATGATATGGTGTCCGATATCTCACAGAAAATTCTGGAAATCACTGCTGAGCATCCGACAGTGAAATCTCTCGTCATTCACACAGGAGCACTTGATGTTGTCAAGCAACAATCAGAGGTATTGAAACAGGATTTTATTGATCTGCTGAACAAAGTTCGATGTCTGAATACTGAGGTGTCTATCAGTGGACCTCTACCAACAGTTCGGCGAGGAGACGAGAGATTCAGCAGGCTGTTGATGCTAAACAGATGGCTCAAAGATACGTGTGCTGCTCAATCAGTGAACTTTATTGACAATTTCAACATTTTTTGGGAACGCAGACACCTCTTTGAGGCAGATGGATTTTGCCTTAACAAGTCAGGAGCAGAGCTGTTAAGCTACAACATTTTTGATTTTTTGCGTCGGTCAGCAGCAGCCCCTGCCAAGGACAAGAGGCGAGACAATCCAAAACAACAGATAAGACAGCCTTCTGGACAAAAACTACTACTGCCTGAGATAAGGAGTGAACATGAAGGACAGCACACCGAGAGAGAGGCTTTAACGTCATCATCCCTACCCCAACACGAGGAGTCTCCCCCAGCCCCACCAACCCAACAGGAGGAGTCTCCCCCAGCCCCACCAGGAGACTCCCAACTTTCACCCACCGGGACCCCATCCAGCTCTCCAGGCAGTCCGGATTCCCCATTCCCCCATTTTCTGGATTTCCAACTCACACCACGCCCAAATCCCATTTTTTCTCCCCTAAATCCGCCTCCTCGTCCAGCCCCACGTCACAGAGCCCCCTCACCTCCTCTGACTCAGATAATCTGTGAGTCGGACTGATACGTGCCGGGTCCAGGCTGCAATACTGATACCAATAATGTTCTCCCCCAGGAAAAGTCAGGGCCCTATGGAGTTCAGATAGCCTTCTCAATCCCTGTGATGACAACAGAAGAATGGTTAAACTGGTGAGAAATAAAAAGGGTAAATCTGCCAATTTATTAAGTATAGCATGTCAACCTCGAAATATACCAGTGTCTCCTGCTATCTCCACAAGATTAGCTCTACTCAATATCAGATCACTAGTCAACAAATCACTGTTAGTTAATGACCTCATTATGACCTATGACCTAGATTTTCTACTTCTTAGTGAGACATGGCTGACTGAATGTAGCTGTTGTGCTATTCTCAATGAGGCAGCACCAACAAATTTCAGTTTTATGAACAAGTGTCGAACTGGTAAGAAAGGCGGAGGAGTTGCTGCCATCTTTAAATCTGTATTTCAGTGCAAGGAAATTACGTTAGGTGATTTTAGCTCTTTTGAATATCTCTGTTTTTTTCTAAAAGGTGTTCCAAAAGTCCTTTTTTTAATCATTTATAGACCTCCAAGATACTCAGGAAAATTCATTGATGAGTTTGCTGAACTGCTGTCAGTTATCTGCACTGACTATAACTTTTTTATCATAACAGGGGATTTTAACATTCACGTAGACAATAACATGGACACTAATGCCAAAGACCTCTCTGCTCTACTTGACACTTTTGGCCTCTTGCAACATGTGAAAGGGCCCACACACACTCGAGGCCACACTCTGGATCTGGTTATCTCTAAAGGTGTTAACATTTCTTCTGTGGATGTTAAGGACTTGGCTCTTTCTGATCATTTCTGTGTGTTCTTTGATTTACAGATCATTCCAAATGTTCAGTTAACCTCTGTGTCTGTTAAGAGAAGGTACATAAATGAGAATACCAGTGCAAAGTTTATGGAGGCTATAGCTATGTCACCAACTGTGAGTGCAGAGTCAGTTGATGAACTCCTAGATCAATTTAACTGGAAAATCTCAAATGTCATGGATGCTGTTGCACCTATTAAAACTAAGACGACCTTGATCAGAAAGAAAACACCATGGAGGAACACTATGATGGTAAAGGCTTTAAAAACAGAATGCAGGAAAGCAGAGTGTAAGTGGAGAAAAACTAAACTTCAAATTCACCATGACCTCTACAAAATAAGTATTTGTAATTTTAACTATGAGTTAGTAAAGGCTAGACAGCGACACTTTTCTGAAATTATTAATAAGAACATCAACAACACCCGCACCCTATTTGCTATGGTTGATAAGCTGACAAACCCCCCTAAACAGATAGCTCCAGAACTCCTTTCCACAGTAAAATGCAATGAATTTGCTTGCTTTTTCAGTGAAAAAATCCAGTCCATAAGGTTAAATATTAGCACAAATCAACTAAACAATAAAATAACGCAATCCCTAAGACCTCCCAGGAATAACTCAACTGCGATGTCAGAATTTAATACAGTTGACCAAAAAACCATAGAGGAAACAGTTCAGCATCTAAAACCATCAACATGCTGCCTTGACAAAATGCCATCAGACTTTTTTAAAACTATTGTGAACTCTGTCCAAATAGATTTGCGACAAATACTAAATAGCTCACTCCAATCGGGCACGTTTCCTAAATCCCTAAAAGTAGCTGCTATTAAGCCACTCTTAAAAAAGAGATCGCTGGATGCTTCCATGTTAACCAACTACAGACCTATCTCAAATCTTCCTTTTATAGCCAAGATCGTTGAGAAAGTGGTTTTTAATCAACTCAGCAAATTCTTGAATTCCAGTGGCCTTTTCGACAAATTTCAATCAGGCTTCCGACCTCACCACAGCACAGAAACAGCTCTTATTAGAGTGTTAAATGATATTAGGTTAAACACTGACTCAGGCAAGGTGTCAGTTCTGGTCCTGTTGGATCTCAGTGCTGCATTTGACACTGTGGATCACAGTATATTGTTGAACAGGTTGGAAAATTGGGCAGGACTCAGCGGAACAGTCCTAGAATGGTTCAGGTCCTACTTGGAGGAGCAGAGTTATTTTGTGACCATTGGAAGTTATGAATCCAATCGGCTATGACATGTGGAGTTCCTCAGGGGTCAGTTCTTGGACCCCTTCTGTTCAGTCTATATATGCTGCCTTTGGGTCAAGTTCTGCAGAACTCTAATGTAGACTATCACAGTTATGCAGATGACACGCAGATATACATAGCACTGTCCTCAGATGACTACAGCCCAATACAGTCATTGTGTCACTGTTTAGAGCAAGTAACAAATTGGATGAACCAAAATTTCCTTCAATTAAATCAGGACAAAACTGAGGTAATTGTTTTTGGCAATAAAGAGAAGAGGACTGCCGTCAGTAAACATCTCGAGTCACTCTCTCTAAAAACTAGGGACCAAGTCAGAAACCTTGGCGTGCTGATAGACTCAGATTTGACCTTCAGCAGTCATATCAAATCCATCACCAAAACAGCCTTCTATCATCTTAAGAACATATCCAGAGTGAAGGGTTTTATGTCTCAAACAGACCAGGAGAAGTTGATTCATGCTTTTATCTCCAGTAGACTCGACTACTGTAACGGTCTTCTGACTGGACTCTCACAAAAAAGCATTAAACAGCTGCAGCTCATTCAGAATGCTGCAGCTCGAGTTTTAACCAGAACAAAGAGATCAGAGCACATTACTCCAGTTCTAAAGTCTTTACACTGGCTCCCAGTCAGCTACAGAATAGACTTTAAAGTTCTGCTACTGGTCTACAAATCACTGAATGGTTTAGGTCCAGAATACATGAATGACATCTTAGTAGAATACAAACCCAGTAGGGCTCTGAGATCTACTGACTTAGGTCAGATAGTGAAACCCAGAGTTCAAACTAAACATGGTAAAGCAGCTTTTAGCTGTTATGCTGCACAACACTGGAACAAACTACCAGCTGAACTGAAATCAGCCCCAACTGTGAGCATTTTTAAATCCAAGTTAAAAACACTTCTCTTCTCCTGTGCTTATGATTGAGCTTGTTCTAAGCACTTTAAATTGTAAATTTAATTGCACTATGTCCTTTTAAATCATGATTTTATGCTGCTCTTATAGTACTTTATTTCTTTCTATTCTTTTATTCTTGTATTTTTTATTGCTTTTTATTACTATTATTATTATTCTAATTTGTATTTCAATTCTTATTGTTCTATGTAAAGCGCATTGAGTTGCCATTGTGTATGAAATGCGCTATATAAATAAAGCTGCCTTGCCTTGCCTTGCCTATTAGTGCACCTACAGAGATGTTTTGGAGGCTTTGACCACTGGCAGCAGCCTCAGAAGAGCCTCCTCTGAAGCAGAGTATTTCTTCAGGTCAAACACGTCCAGCTCCTCTTCTGATGTCAGTAAGATGAAGCCCAGAGCTGACCACTGACCAGGGGAGACAGATTTTTTGGAGAGACTTCCTGATCTCAGGTACTGTTGGATCTGCTCCACTAGAGAACGGTCATTCAGCTCATTCAGACAGTGGAACAGATCGATGCTTCTCTCTGGAGAGAGATCTCCACTTATCTTCTCCTTGATGTAGCCGACTGTTCTCTGACTGGTCTGTGAGCTTCTTCCTGTCTGTCCGAGTAAACCTCTTAGGAGAATCTGATTGGTCTCCAGAGAGAGGCCCAGGAGGAAGCGGAGGAACAAGTCCAGGTGTCCGTTCTCACTCAGTAAGGCCTTGTCCACAGCACTCTGGTAGAGGAGGAGTTCATCTTCCCCAGAGGTTGGTTGTTCTTCTGAGAGCAGATTGACACCAGTGTTTCTGAAGGACAGAAAGACATGAAGGGCAGCCAGAAACTCCTGAAAGCTCAGATGGACAAAGCAGAAGACCTTGTCCTGGTACAGCCCACACTCCTCTTTAAAGATCTGGGTGAACACTCCTGAGTACACTGAGGCGGCTCTGATATCGATGCCACACTCTGCCAGGTCGGCCTCGTAGAAGATCAGGTTGCCTTTCTCCAGCTGCTTAAAAGCCAGTTTTCCCAGAGAAACAATGATCTCCCTGCTCTCTGAACTCCAGTGTGGATCTGTTTCAGCTCTCCCATGATACTTCCTGTCCCCCTGTATGGACTGAACCCTCAGGAAGTGGATGTACATCTGAGTCACAGTGTTGGGTATCTCTTCTCCTCTCTGGGATGTTGTGAAGAAGTCCTCCAGAACTGTAGCAGAGATCCAACAGAAGACTGGGATGTGACACATGATGTGGAGGCTTCGAGATTTCTTGACATGGGAGATGATTTTCCTGGCCAGCGTCTTATCACTGAATCTCTTCCTGAAGTATTCCTCCTTCTGTGGGTCGGTGAACCCTCTCACCTCTGTCACCATGCCAACACACTCAGCAGGGATCTGATTGGCTGCAGCAGGGCGTGTGGTTATCCAGATGCGAGCGGAGGGAAGCAGGTCGCCCCTAATGAGGTTTGTCAGCAGCACGTCCAACGAGGTCGGCGCTGTGACATCAGTCCAGATCCGGTTCTTCTGGAAGTCCAGAGGAAGTCGACACTCATCCAGACCATCCAAGATGAAGACAACTTGGAACCGGTCGTATCTGCAGATTCCTGCTTCTTTGGTGTCAATAAAGAAGTGATGAAGAAGTCCCACCAAGCTGAACTCTTTCCCTTTCAGTAAATTCAGCTCTCTGAAAGTGAAGGGAAATGTGAAGTGTATGTCCTGGTTGGCTTTGCCTTCAGCCCAGTCCAGAGTGAACTTGTGTGTTAAGATGGTTTTACCGATGCCGGCCACTCCAGTTGTCATTATCGTTCTGATTGGTTGATCCTGTCCAGGTAAGGGTTTCAAGATGTCTTCACATTTGATTGGTGTTTCCTCCTTGGCTGGTTTCCTGGAAGCTGTTTCAATCAGTCTGACCTCATGTTCCTGGTTGACGTCTCCACTGTGTCCCTCTGTGATGAAGATCTCTGTGTAGATCTCATTCAGATCTGTTGCTTGTCCTGCTTTAGGGACTCCTTCAAACACACGCTGGGTCTTCTCCCTCAGATGAGACTTGAGTTCATGTTGGCACATGACAGCAAAATGTTCTGAATGAAGAAACAACAGAAGTCATCAGTCAGGATGTTAATGTGAGCGGCTCCAACTTGTTGCTTTACTAAACGAGTAATCAATCAAAGAATGATCAGTGTTTTAGCAACATCACCAGATCAGATCCAAAGGTGTGTACAGTTTTGAATCTAAAGTTTGATAGAAACATATCCCCCATTATGTCATTTAGTCTGTGCTTTATATTTAAGCTGTGAAAATATGAGTCTATTACTGTTTTTTTTTTCAACATAAGAGTTTTGCTGATTTGTTTCAAAATAAGAGTCTCTTACTGCTCTGCAGAAAGTCGGCCAGCTCCTCCTGCTTCAACTGCTTCAGGCAGAGCACTGTGATGTCTACCACTCCCTCTATGGCGCGCCTCCTCTGCTCCTCTTCCTCACCATCCAACACCTCCTTGTCCTCCTCCCTCTGACTCTCTGAGCATTGTGGGTAATCTGGGAAGAGAGCCCTCCAGAGCTTCTTCAGCTCCTTGTCTAGAAAAGTGTGTGCATCCTCCTCAGCCCTCTAAAGCAGAACAAACATCAATGAGAACTTGACTCTGAACTCACGGAGGACATCAGAAGCATCTGTCCTAGATTCACGTCCCGCTGGTCTACAGAGGGAAGCCTGGAGACCATCACAAGAGATGCTTTCTAATGTAGAGCTGGAGTCAAATGTCTTGTTGGACCTTTACACACCTGGATCAGCTCTGTTTGATGCTGCTGTACAGACTGAGCACTGGTAACCTTTGACCTCTCCTGGTGTTGTCTGTGGAGAACACACACACACACACACACACTTGTAAATACTGCTTAATGGGGAGTCTGAAGGTCCAGAACTATTTAGTTGCCCCTGACTTGTATTCGTCTGATAAGTACAGTCTGATGTTCTGGTCTGTTTTCTGATCTGTTTGAAGCTCCTCCCTCTTCTTACTCGAGGGGCGTCCATCTTTAAATTGAGGAGATGATTCATAGGGCTGAGCCGACTATTTCAATATTCTGATATAAGTTCATTTGCTCGGTGTTCGAATCTCAATTCACGATTTGAATGCTTTGTTTAATTTTTAGGAAAAGTCACCTGCTGTCCAGTATGAGAATCTGATAGACTTCAAACTAACTGGTTGTAAAAGGCCTAATAATAATAATAATAATAATAATAATAATAATAATATTTATTAAATGTTCTAGGGTTCTCCATAATATCTTATTTCCATGGTGATGCTCCCACTAGTCAGTTGCGGCCATAGAAATAAGATGTTGTGGCAAGCAGGGGGTTAATGGTTTGGAAGGGTTTTGGTAGGGTAGCTATCTGATAGCGGTGTGTGTGTGTGTGTGTGTGTGTGTGTGGGCTCGGTTTATTATTTATTTTATGGTGAAGGCCCGGTGATCGGCATGTCAAAGTTTCCAATTGTATTAGTGGCAATATTTTAGTTTGTAATGATAATATATATTTATATCATATCGCTTTCTGGGAAAGTATTTAATTCAAACACCTGTGTGAGCAGGTTTAACATAGATAGATAGTATAGAGATAGGACATTCGATTATTGTATTTCATCATCTCTAACTAATCCTTACCTCTTCTCAACAGACTGATTTCCATCTTTAAACTGAACAAGAGGTTTATCCATAGACCAGTCACTCTTCATGGAGACACAGCTGGGTCCAGGGGAGTCTGCTCTCTCCTGCTGGACTCTTCTAGAAATACAAGAAGCAGGATTTATGGACATTGGATAGATACTGTATCTTTATAATCTCTGATAAATCCTTACCTCTTCTTAACAGACTGATTTCCATCTTTAAAGTTAAAAGGTTCCCTCATAGACCAGTCACTCTTCATGGAGACACAGCTGGGTCCAGGGGAGTCTGCTCTCTCCTGCTGCTCTGGGCTTCAACACAACACACACACAGATTGTACTCAGACTAATGATGGTGTGATGATATATCACTGCTGAGCTCTGAGATGGACAACAGCCACAGACAGTCAGAGATCATCTTCTTACCTCTTCTCCTTCTTCCTCCTCTTAGCTCTGCTGTGGCGGCCATGTTCCCCAGACAGAGTGGTTTTAGAGGGAGGACCCCCCTCCTCTGTCTCCTCATCCATAGCAGACTGGACACCTGGACACACACACTATAGTGGGGGGACAATCACACACACACACACACACACACACACACAGCTGTGTAGAGTAAAGTGCTTCCTGGTAATAACAGGACGCTATAATAAATGTAATGCGGCTCTGGGATCTCCAAAAGACAGAAGTCACATCTCTACAGAAACTCAACAGCATTTCTAAAAGGTTGGAAACTAACGGACGTAAAAGAGTTGAAAGGGTTAAAGAGTGAGGAAGTCAACGTTTAGTGTTTAAAACAAGAGAAAGCAGCTGAATGTTGGAGTCTGCTAATATAAGGCCTCTAAGTGTCCACATAGAGAGAGTATATGGAGAATATTAGACAGTAAAAGTATAAAGTCTTCTCAACACGACCGTTATTTCCGTGTTGAAAGGCTGTGAAAGTGAAATAAAAAAACAGAACCAGATGGCGAACTATTGGGATATGTTTAGGGCCGTTGTTTTTATTTAAATACATATGAAATACTTTCCTCAATGTTTATCGTGTGTGCAGTAAAATCTCCAAAAGAGTTATAAGCGAGTCGTAAACGTATGAGGAAGTCAGCCGTCTTTGTTGTTCAGTGGATTAAGGGCGTTTCAGTTCATTAATTAATATTAATTAATATGTTAGTACTTTAATATTAGGAGATAGAGGTGTATATGAAGAACAATAGTAAAGTGTAGATATAGTAGGAAGCCTACCTTTATGTCCTCCGTGTTACAAGAAGGAGCCGACGGAGTGACGAGAGAGAGGAGGGGAGTGAAGTATTGTTTGGAGACGAGGAAGATGACTTGAGGAAAAGATTACGGAACATTACAACCCAGGTATTCCTACACTGCGCACGTAGTGACGTATCACTCCGCACAGGTATAATCTAGTGCCATTTACATATCACAACTCGGTCCAAGATAATAATTGACCCTCAGCCAGAGTTGGGATGGGGAGTGTGTGCGGTGCGGGTGAGTCACACTGATTGGACTCTGGGCTGGGTGGGGCTGCACACCTGTGGTGCAGAGCCATCGGGTCAACTTGTATAAATAAGAAACTCATAAACTCATAAACTCATAAACTAATAAACTCATAAACTCATAAACTACATTCTGCATCTGTCACTGCGGTAAGAAGGGAACGCCGCTTAGTGGCGAGGGGATGAATGTCACTCAGGAGACTTTTACCAGTTAGTCCCTTGAGATTACAAATCTATTTACCAAGAGAAGCCAGCAGTACATGGAGTTACAACATACATGCAACACAACATACAACACCACAACACAACATACAACACCGCAACACAACATACAACACCGCAACACAACATACAACACCGCAACACAACATACAACACCGCAAAATAATAATACAGATATAAATCTACCATTTCAACATATTGTTAAACATTATAGAACTAATTAACAATTACTTAAGTGATCAATTACGTAATTGATGATATCTGTGTCTCACACACACACACACACACACACACACACACTGCCCTACATTACAGAAGTGCAGTTGTTCTGCTCTTTGCAAATAACTTCCAGCTCAACATGCAGGATGGGAAAAATGGAAATCATAATTTGCTTATAGCTTAACGTGTGTGTGTGTGTGTGTGTGTGTGTGTGTGTGTGTGGTGTGTGGTGTGTGGTGTGTGTGTGTGTGTGTGTGTGTGTGTGTGTGTGTGTGTGTGTGTGTTTACAAGTAGAGTTTAGTCAGTGATTGTATTCAAATGATAAACTGTAAAACCAGCCACACCACTACAGTCGGTAAGTGATGTCATCATCACTCAACCCCATTCTGATACTGAACATCGAAGTGGACGAGTGGATAAAAAATAAAGTGTAACGTTTGTGTGAGCAGGTTTCAATGTAAAACGGACGACTTCCCCAAACCGAGCAAGAGGGCCAGAGAGATAAATACACACAACCAACACAGGCGTGCAAATCTGCTAAAGTAATACTAGTAACTAAAGTAATAGTAACTAAAGTAACTACTAATCTAACCAATGGGATGTCACTGGTACAAATAAGAGAAACCCAAGCAGCGAGAACCTC
>JAOPHQ010000929.1:0-45000 GCA_030340625.1 Merluccius polli
GCTCCGTTAGCGCCATTAGCGCCATTAACGTAATTTACGTAAGTTATTTACGTAATAACTTACGCAAATTACGTAAGTTATTACGTAAATAACTTGCGTAATTTGCGTAAGTTATTTACGTAATAACTTACGTAATTTGCGTAAGTTACGTGAATTGCGTAAGTTACGCAATTCACGTAAGTTATTACGTAAATAACTTACGCAAATTACGTGTAAATGACGTAAATTGTGTAAATAACTTGCGTAATTCGCGCGTCTTTTCTGGTCCGTCGTCATGGAAACATGAAGCCCTGCCAGTGGTGCGGCGTTTGGACCAGAGTGAAAGCAAACGAAACGACACATCACTGTATACCACCAGTATGTGTGAAAACACTCACTGTGGCTTTTTAAATTAATTGTTATTTATTCATAGATTTATATCTGTTATTTTTCAGTTGTCTGACTATCAAACCAGACAATAAAATAAAGTTAAATGTTTTTCTTTTGCTGTATTCATTCATGTTTTACAGAGGATTTAACCTGAACCAGGCTTTGCAACAATAATAATCACATCACATTCATGGGGGCATAGTATATACTAACTCCTAGCGTTACTCTGTGTGTGTGTGTGTGTGTGAATGATAAAGTTATTTTTCAATAGACATATTTTTTGTTTTTGTGTGAAAAAGGGTGGGTGGTGGCAGTGGGCTCATTGGGTGCTCAGCGCCCCTGACGTAGCGTTCTATTTTTGACGCGAGCCGCTGCTGAAACGCATCAATTTAAACAAAGCAGACCGACCGGGCAGGAAGTGAAATAGTAAAAGCCATAGAGCATCCGGTCAATTTTCAAAATAAAACCACCCTCCCGATCGAACACGGCCACAAATAGTTGTCGTTTATAACTGACTTTGTCTATAGGCTACAGCACAACACATTAGGACATAACAACGATAAACAACACTAAACACAATTAAACCAGACAAAAAAGTAAACATTTACTATATATCGTCTACCAACTCATGGTAGAAGCACACAAATCTAGGAAAAACGACCAAATCAACAGCAAATCAACTTCTGACAGACAAAGCAACTGCAAGTCAACTTCGGAAAGGCAAAGTAACCTTTTATTTGTTTGTTCTATTTCGACATCTACAAATGATCGCGTGGTCTCCTGATTCTCGCGTGGTCTTGTAGTTCTCGCGTGATCCCGCGAATCCTGCCGCCTCGCGGCGCTACGCTGTAGGGGACGTGAGCGTCGCGTTACGGCTGCGTCGCGGTCACCGCTGCTGATCGCTGCCACTCTAGTCAATGAAAGTATTTCCACCGGGCCGCTGCGGAACGTCTCAGCAGCGTCCCAGGAGCGGCGCGCCGCAGCCGCAACGCTATCTTTACGTAGCGTTATCCTGCAGGAACGTCAGCGAAGCTTGGCGTCATCTGATTGACTATAGTGTGTGCATGCATGGCCCCAAATGTCAGAATGCCACGGCGAGTGTGCATGGCGAACTTATCGCATTACAGACCAGCTTTTGCGATGTGTTTATCGCGAACGTTCACATCGCGATGATGATGAAAATTCGATTAATCGTGCAGGCCTAATATATATACATATATTATACTTTATTACACCTATGGTGTATAATAAACAGATTTATTAACAGACTGTCTCAGGCATTCGCCTTTTTTTACTATTAATAGTAAAAAGAAGAAGGCTCAAATATCACATGACACATGCCACTGTAAAAAAATATCACATGACACTGGCAAACAAATATCTGCAAATATGCAGAAGTGTGTGCTGGTGCAAGTGTGTGTGCTGGTGTAAGTGTGTGTGCTGGGGTAAGTGTGTGTGCTGGGGTAAGTGTGTGTGCTGGGGTAAGTGTGTGTGCTGGGGTAAGTGTGTGTGCTGGGGTAAGTGTGTGTGCTGGGGTAAGTGTGTGTGCTGGGGTAAGTGTGTGTGCTGGGGTAAGTGTGTGTGCTGGGGTAAGTGTGTGTGCTGGGGTAAGTGTGTGTGCTGGGGTAAGTGTGTGTGCTGGGGTAAGTGTGTGTGCTGGGGTAAGTGTGTGTGCTGGGGTAAGTGTGTGTGCTGGGGTAAGTGTGTGCTGGTACCAGGGGCTTGCCAGAGGAGTCGGTCTGGTGCTTGGTACGCCTCAGCAGGATGCTCTGGGTCAGGATGTTGAGTCTCTCTCCTCCTCGCTTGGAGCCGTTGTCCACCTGACTCTTCCACACCTTGAACTCATCGAACGGAGAACAGCGGAGGAACCTGGAGGGACGGCAGAGTTTACCTTCACTTCCTCCCTCCCTCACTACCTCCCTCCCTCACTACCTCCCTCCCTACCTACCTACCTACCTACCTACCTACCTCACTCACTCACTACCTCACTCACTACCTACCTACCTACCTCCCTCACTCACTACCTCAGTCACTCACTACCTACCTACCTACCTCACTACCTCACTACCTACCTACCTGCCTCCCTCCCTCCCTCCCTCCCTCAGTCACTCACTACCTAATTGCCTAACTCACTACCTACCTACCTCAGTCACTCACTGCCTACCTACCTCCCCTTACTCACTGCCTACCTACCTCAGTCACTCACTACCTAATTGCCTAACTCACTACCTACCTCACACACTCCCTACCTCAGTCACTCAATACACACATTTAGATTTTTATTGTAGTCTATTTTTTAGACCATTTCTTTTTATTATTTTTACATCTTAATTTTAACTTAATTCGTAAGTTTACTATTAATATATATATTATTTTACTTGTTGTTCTTTGGCAGTGTAAATGTAGAATATAAAATATTATAGAATATATTATAGAATATAAAATATTTGGCAGTGTTTTCCATGCCAGTAAAACCCTTTGAATCTTCATCAATAAATAATATAATAATAATACGACAACGATTACTTCATAAAACAGGGCGGTATAGTAAATATTAATTGTCATAGTTAAATAGTGCAGTTAATAATATGAATGAGTTCTTTATTAGGGCGGTATAGTAAATATTAATTGTCATAGTTAAAGAGTGCAGTTAATAATATGAATGAGTTCTTTATTAGGGCGGTATAGTAAATATTAATTGTCATAGTTAAAGAGTGCAGTTAATAATATGAATGAGTTCTTTATTAGGGCGGTATAGTAAATATTAATTGTCATAGTTAAATAGTGCAGTTAATAATATGAATGAGTTCTTTATTTGGGGCGGTATAGTAAATATTAATTGTCATAGTTAAATAGTGCAGTTAATAATATGAATGAGTTCTTTATTTGGGGCGGTATAGTAAATATTAATTGTCATAGTTAAATAGTGCAGTTAATAATATGAATGAGTTCTTTATTAGGGCGGTATAGTAAATATTAATTGTCATAGTTAAATAGTGCAGTTAATAATATGAATGAGTTCTTTATTAGGGCGGTATAGTAAATATTAATTGTCATAGTTAAATAGTGCAGTTAATAATATGAATGAGTTCTTTATTTGGGCGGTATAGTCTATAATAATGGTCATCATTGAACAGAGCAGTAATATAAATAGCTCTTTGCTAGTTGCTAGGTAGAATAGCGAAGCGTACTTGAGCAGAGAGTACAGGTCCAGCAGGTTGTTCTGGATGGGCGTGCCGGTGACGGCCCAGCGCGCGCGGCCCCGGAGCCGGCACACAGCCATGGAGGTCTGGACCTTGGGGTTCTTGATGTTGTGGCCCTCGTCCAGAACCACCCGGTCCCACGAGACGCTGAGGAGGGGGGCAGACCCACACGCCTGGGGAGGGTATTCATATTTAAGATTTACACATTAAAAGAAATATATAATACTATTAAACAATTCAATATTAGTAATAATTAGGGGTGTAACGGTATGAAAATTTTACCTCACGGTTATTGTGACCAAAATTATCCCGGTTTTCGGTATTATCGCGATAATACCGAAAACCGGGATAATTTTGAAATAGAAACACTTTTAAAAATACCGCGGTATTTTTAAAAGTGTGTTCGATATGTTCAGAAAGCACTGATAGGCCTCTTATAAGCAGGGGTGCACATAACTGGTACGCAAGTACGCATGCGCGCCCATAATCAGCGATGCGTAACGTCACTTGTGCCACTACAGCGCTTTTGCGTAACTCACCATCAGGTCATCAAAATAAAACTACACGTGTATCTGTACTACTTCTGCGTTTCCCCACCTGCAAAAAAACAAAGGCAAACGGAGCCGCAGCGCTGTGTGCTCTGTGCACCGCGCGCACACTGGAGAACTGTGCAAAATCAGCTGATCGCAACGTCCGTTACTGTGAGACATCCGTTACTCATCCGTTACTGTGAGACATCCGTTACTCGCTCCGTGGCAGTGACGGACTGGACCCCCGCCGCCACCCCCAAGCCCCCCCCCCCGCCGCCCCGCCACCCCCCCCCCCCCCCCCGTCAACAACTCCACCCGCGGTGGAATCGCCTTTATCATTATCGAAACGACGCTACGTGTGGAGTGCGTACCGAACACCATCTCCTGGTACTCAAATGAGTAACTCACTAAAAAAGTTATGTGCAGCCCATGCTTATAATAAGACAAGTTGTGTTTCTTTGATTTGAAGAAGTATATAATGAGACTCTTATTATACTTTAGAGACTCGGAGCGCTTCATCCGCGGAGACTCGGATGAAGCGCTGGGAAGGATTTAAGCACACGGTTTCCACACCGCGGTGGATAACCGCGCCCACGGTTATCCACCGCGATAATTTTATTTGAAATGAAAACGGTAATTGTTATTGACAAAAATTGTATCGCGGTTTACCATTACACCGGTAACCGTTACATCCCTAGTAATAATATTAGGATCCAATGAGAAAGGGCATCCAGGCTACATGTGACGGTTGAGTTTGAGATAACAACCTTGTACTCACCTTGCTGGTCTTCTCAGCTTCGTCCTTGGCAACAGGAATCTCCTTGGAAACCAGACTGTATGTGGTTACCACGACATCATGACTAGCCAGTCTGAGACGGACAGACAGTCAGACAGACAGACAGACAGATAGTCAGACAGACAGAAGGGGGAAAAAAGACAAAAACTCATGTGAGTTTCATACATACAAACACAAATTTGTATGTATTCTTCCAGTGTGTGTGTATGCATTGTTGAGTGTGCATGTTTCTGTGTGTGTGTGTGTGTGTGTGTGTTTCTTTGTGTGTGTGTGTTTCTTTGTGCGTGTGTGTGCGCGTGCGTGCGTACAGCGCAGCGCTCTTCTGCCGGTTGGGTCCATGGTACAGGTAGACGCTCAGGCGGCCCGTCTTCACGTGTCTGTCAATCTCCTTCTTCCAATGGTGAACCAGGGAGGCGGGGCATATGATCAGCGTTGCCTTGGAAACCACCAGGCTGGAGTCTAGAAGAGAGCATCCTCATCTGAACAGTGTATATATATATATAAAGAATATATAAACGCTATAAAAGTACAGTTTAGCTAAAGGCGTCCAATTACCGTCCTTTGACATCCAGTTGTCCTGCTTCTTGTCCTTCTCCTCCTCTTTGGATTTCTTCTTGAGGGCCAGGATGAGAGCGATGACGGTCAACGTCTTCCCAAGACCCATGTCATCCGCTGCCCAGGGGAACACAAGAGGGATAGAATTACACAACATATAGCGACATATATCGCTATATCTATATCTCCCACTGCTGGAGATAGCAGTGGGAGAAGAACTATAGTCCTCTTGGAAATACAAAAATGCAGGCTAGTATTTAGTTAATCATTTGTGTATACAATCTGCTGTGAATATTTTAGTATTTAGTTAATCATTTGTGTATAAAATCTACTGAGAATATTTTAGTATTTAGTTAATCATTTGTGTATACAATCTGCTGTGAATATTTTAGTATTTAGTTAATCATTTGTGTATACAATCTGCTGTGAATATTTTAGTATTTGGTTAATCATTTGAGTATGACATCTACTGAGTATATTTTAGTATTTAGTTAATCATTTGTGTATAAAATCTACTGAGAATATTTCAGTATCTTGTTAATCAATGTATTAAAATTGAGGGCAGAGGTAGCGGGAGACAACAGCGCTGATTACCCAGAATTCCTCCACAGGGCTTCTGTTTCTCCCTCCACAGCAGCCAGGCCAGAGCCTGCTTCTGGTGAGGCATGAGGGACACCTAAACAGCCAATCACAAGCCGAGTTCATCACCAATCACAACGCAGGGACAGTGACAGTGTAGTAAATTCTGTTCGGTTGGAAACGGCTATATTGCAATAACGTGTTCCAGCAGAGATGGCGCCGTACCAAATGAAGAGGATGGCCATATATGGTCATCAATATTAGTTTTAGTTGGAATATGTACACATCCACAATCTGTGGATGGGCCCTTGGGTCCAAAACATCGAAGTTATCTAACTTTTAACAAAAATAAACGTGTAAATAGTTTCAAATACTGCTACAAAAAAATACTTTTGTATACAGTTTCAAAACGCCGGTTTCAGGGGAAGAGCGGTGTGCGTTTAGCGTTTAGCAAGTCGTAGCAAGGTGTTGGGCGCGGTTGGGGTTCGGACCTGGAGGCCCTTGGGGTCCGGGGCCTGGTGTTCGGGGCCGGGGCAGGTCTCCAGGGACGCGTGGAGGCGGTCGATGACCTCGCAAGTGGCGTTCTTCACCGCTAGCATCCGGTCCTCGGTCATCCTGCCGCCGTAGAACGGGTTGGCTGGGGGAGCAAAGGTCAAAGGTCGGTTTAAAAAGCGTCGTCAAGCGGAAACCGATCAAACCTGGCAGAGAAAGAAAGAACAAAGAAACCCTTTTCTCCCGGCGACGCTACGAAAGAAACAAAGAAAGAAAATGTACAACATACAGTATACTGTGAACTTTAATTGATTTGTGGCTCGCTAGCTCTAGTAGTGCACAACTGTTAATGTATTATTATTATTATTATTATTATTATTATTATTATTATTATTATTATTATTATTATTTATTTTAGGAAACCTCCTCTCTGGCTAAATGATGACTAAATGTAAAAGATGGAGAGATGGAGTGGGAAGAGAGGGAAGGAGAGCCGGGTCCCACCTCCATACGTCTGGCTGTATCCCTGACCCGGTCCCAGGTCTAGACCCCTCCCTGTGGCCTGCAGCGGGTCGGGTCTGGGGCCGGGGGGGGCCGGGAGCAGCACGGTCCCTCCCACACGGCTCAGCGAGTGGGAGGGGGGGGGAGCCCTGCTGCTGGGCTTAGCAGCAGGGCCGGCCTCCTCCTGGTGGTCTGCCAGGACCAGAACACAAACCGGTTATCTCAGGTACAGGGCATCACTGTGGAAGTATCACATGAACAGGTTAGAACCGGTACAACATCACCTCCCTCCACCTGGGACCACCTCTAGCAGTCCTCCAACTGGTACAGATCATGTTTAACTGGTAAAGAGTGAGGTGAGGCTGGACCTGGTAAACAGTGTTTTGACTGGTAGAGGTGACGCTATAACCAGGTTGGACCTGGGGTAGAGGTGATGCTATAACCAGGTTGGACCTGGTAAACGGTGTTTTGACTGGTAGAGGTGACGCTATAACCAGGCTGGACCTGGTAAACGGTGTTTTGACTGGTAGAGGTGACGCTATAACCAGGTTGGACCTGGTAAACAGTGTTTTCACTGGTAGAGGTGATGCTAGGTTGGACCTGGTAAACGGTGTTTTGACCGGTAGAGGTGATGCTATAACCAGGTTGGACCTGGTAAACGGTGTTTTGACCGGTAGAGGTGATGCTATAACCAGGCTGGACCTGGTAAACGGTGTTTTGACCGGTAGAGGTGATGCTATAACCAGGTTGGACCTGGTAAACGGTGTTTTGACCGGTAGAGGTGATGCTATAACCAGGTTGGACCTGGTAAACGGTGTTTTGACCGGTAGAGGTGATGCTATAACCAGGTTGGACCTGGTAAACGGTGTTTTGACTGGTAGAGGTGATGTTTACCTGGCTGGGAGGCGGCGCTCACACTCAGGGACTGCAGGGCGAGTTCCAGCTCTCTCACCTGGGCCTTCAGTCTCTCGCCCTTATCAGGCAGCGCAGACACCTTCACAACAGACAGGGTGGCCTGGCGGGACCACACACACACACACATTACAGATAGGGATGCACCACATACATCTGGTGATCGATTATATAATAATGGGACACTTTTATTATTATGTATTAATGCGATAATGAAATTATAGCCGATAAAGAGAGCCGATAATTGGAAGCCAATATTGCTTCCATTGGCTTAACCTGCAGTACAGACAGAGGAAGTGTAGTTTTAGAGACACTACTGTATAATACTGCAGTACAGACAGAGGAAGTGTAGTTTTAGAGACACTACTGTATAATACTGCAGTACAAACAGAGGAAGTGTAGTTTTAGAGACATTACTGTATAATACTGTAGTACAGACAGAGGAAGTCTAGTTACTGCAGTACAGACAGAGGAAGTCTGGTTTTAGAGACACTACTGTATAATACTGCAGTACAGACAGAGGAAGTCTGGTTTTAGAGACACTACTGTATAATACTGCAGTACAGACAGAGGAAGTCTGGTTTTAGAGACACTACTGTATAATACTGCAGTACAGACAGAGGAAGTCTGGTTTTAGAGACACTACTGTATAATACTGCAGTACAGACAGAGGAAGTCTAGTTTTAGAGACACTACTGTATAATACTGCAGTACAGACAGAGGAAGTCTAGTTTTAGAGACACTACTGTATAATACTGCAGTACAGACAGAGGAAGTCTAGTTTTAGAGACACTACTGTATAATACTGCAGTACAGACGGAGGAAGTCTAGTTTTAGAGACACTACTGTATAATACTGCAGTACAGACGGAGGAAGTCTGGTTTTAGAGACACTACTGTATAATACTGCAGTACAGACAGAGGAAGTCTGGTTTTAGAGACACTACTGTATAATACTGCAGTACAGACAGAGGAAGTCTGGTTTTAGAGACACTACTGTATAATACTGCAGTACAGACAGAGGAAGTCTGGTTTTAGAGACACTACTGTATAATACTGCAGTACAGACAGAGGAAGTCTGGTTTTAAAGACACTACTGTATAATACTGCAGTACAGACAGAGGAGGTCTGGTTTTAGAGACACTACTGTATAATACTGCAGTACAGACAGAGGAAGTCTGGTTTTAGAGACACTACTGTATAATACTGCAGTACAGACAGAGGAGGTCTGGTTTTAGAGACACTACTGTATAATACTGCAGTACAGACCTTCTTCTGTTGGAGCTGGGTGGTGAGCATGTTGCGCAGCCCCTGGGGGTCATCCTGTTGACCTTTGACCTGCGGCGCCGCTCCGAACCCCGGGAAGGAGGTGAGGGTCTTCTGAACAGCAGCCAGTGGCGAGATGGTGGTGGGCTCCTTCACAGACACGATCTGGACATCATCATCATCATCATCATCATCACCCTCCACCTCCGCCCCCTCACCTCGGGGTGAGTGACAGGAGGTCGCGGGGTCGGTGGTCTCACCTGGGGCCGGCTGTGGTTCCTCTCGGGGGTCAGAGGTCAGGGACTTCTTGTGTTTCTCGTCGGAGTTGACCTTTGACCCAGCAGACCTGACGGGCTCAGGCGGTGGTTGGGGGAGGTGTCCTAGAGGATTCTGGGAGTTTGGTGATGATACTTCCTCATTGGTTGTGGACACAGAACGTTTTTTGTCTTTCTTTTTTTCTCCGTCGCCTTTCTTGTCCTTCGTCTCGACCTCCGTTGTCGTTTTCGTTTTCTCGCCGTCCGCCTCGGGGCCACGCCCCTTTTCATCAGAGCCTCTCTTCTTGATCTTCATCCCGGCGGGGAGAGTTTTACCCCGGTAAGAATCAGCAGTCCCTTCTCCTCCCTCCTCTTCCTCGCTGTTACCTCCTCCTCCTCCTCCTCCTCCTCCACTCCTCCCTCCACCCTGCTCCTCTCCTCCGCCTCCTCTCACGCCATTCCCCTCTCCACTCTGGATCCTCCTCCACTCCGACTCCTCCCCCCTGCTGCCCGGTGCCTTGAACGGGTTTCGAACCTGCGGCACGAAAGAGGGCTGCGGCTGGCGGCTGGCCAGGGGACCGGACCGGTCTCCCCCCACCTGCCGGGTCACACAGACACCCTGTTAGGAAGTCCACACACTTCACCCGCCCAATACCTGCGCACCTGCTGACTTTATACACTTTTCTCTCACTGACACTTTAAGTGTAAGTGAGCTAACTGTTTAAGCTCCAATTCCAACACTATGGGATTGTAAAAAATGTGTGTTATCCCCATGGTTACGCCCCACGACAACTTTGTAGTCCTTTTAAAGCTAGTACCGTTGTTGTGTATGAGTGTTATAATGAGCGACGTTGTAGCTTGAAGCTTAACCCTCTCTTAGACGCAGACATCGTCCTCAACCGCTGCCTAGACGGTGCTCCACACACACACACCTCGCCACCGGTGTCCCGTCGCCGTGACAACGGAGGGACACACTTTCGATACTCTGATATGTGAAGGGTGTTTTTTTTTATTGAGTCTTACTTCATTCCAAGGGACATTTCCACACCACTTCTGACCCGCCTTCTTCCCTGCCACACAGCGGTAGTACAACCTGAAACGAGACACACTCCAGTGTCAATATCAATCAACCACACACACACACACACACACACACACACACACACACACACACACACACACACACACACACACACACACACACACACACACACACACACACACACACACACACACACACACACACACCTGTGGCTGGACTGCTGTGGGTGGTGGGCGATGGCCTGGAGCTCCACCACAGAGTCGTGGTGGTGGAGGCAGTGAGACGCTGGGATGCTGGGAGGCAGAGCACCAAGGTCACGATTAATAATGAATAAAGCATCTTATCTTCTTATCTACATCTTATCTTCACACACAGCCTTGGACAGCTTCTGCTGGTAGGAACTCACTAGTTTAAGGTCTGGCAGGAACATCAGACAGATGGTATAAATAGGTGATCAACAAAGTAGGTAAGGGGTATAAAGTCCATTAGAGGAACTTTAACAGCAAAAAGTAACAATCTAACTGCAATTCATATCACAGACTTGAGCAAATCATAGTTTTGAATTGATTTTAAAGTCACTTGAACCAATGTATGAATAATAGGATCATTTCCGTTACCTTGCCACTTGGGTGAAATTACACCCATGCTTGTCAACGCAGACATAAAAACTTTTGCCGTTATTTGGTCCCTCCTTTACGCCCGTTTTTAACATACACACGCCACCTGTGAAAGGAAACACTGTCATCAGAAAACACAAGGCACAAAGACAAGACTATAGGTGTCAAGCTATCTAGTGTTTTTGCAGCTTCCCTGCTTGAAAGGGATTGGTACAGACCATAGGAGGTTTAACTGGGTTCCACTCATGCAATGACCACACCGTTTTCCTTCTTTAACTTCTCTTTACTTTTCTTTCTGTAGTTTCACAGGTACAGGTAAGTTGTAGCAGGTAGGTATTGTGGGTACAGTTGTAAGTGGTAAACTGCAAGGTATACTGCAAGGTAAAAAACCTTTAAAGAAACCAAAAATAATTACAGTAATGCAGTGAAGAATGAAATAGTAAATACAAACATGTTTTTCATAACTGCATTTAAATATTTATAAATATATAAATATATACCTATAAACATAAATATTCTAAATAGTTTTTAATGTCTAAGCATATTTTCATGAATTCTGTTTTAAATATATTAAACCGTTTTAACTGCTTTAAATATCAATTCATTTTTAAATGCACAAATTCATCTCAACTGTTTTTTATATATAATCACTCACTTGAAATGTAAATATAAATAGATCAATAAAGTCAAATAGAAATAACTTTAGAAGTATTCAGATCATTTCTATCAATCTACAGATCAAATAATAAACCCCATGTTTCCAAACAATTTGCAGTCAAACAATCATGTGGGCATCAAACATCAAACACCAAACAATTGTCCATGAACGCATGTTCTAACGTGCGCTACACACGGTCGCGCCACTTTAACATCCTTAAACAAACAAAGTCTTTCTCTCACCGGCCGTCTCTCCAGGCTTTATATGGCTGCACCAGCGCTGCTTTTTTTTCCGTTTTCTAGCGCAGCTTTGCTGCTGTTGGACAGAACTCTGTCTGGTTTGTTTGGAAAATGCCGCCTCCTGAATGAGTCTCTCTTCCCCTTTCCGTCCTTTCCGGTCAGGTGACGCAATGACGCAGATTTCTCAGGGTAACGTCCCGCGGAGGGATTCCGGCAGCTTTCACTCAGCGCTGCATTAACCCCTTCATATCCAGCGGGGATTTTCCAAGTTGACTTCACACCTCCCACTCGACCTTCCAGTGGAGACACCTGGGAGGTCGCATGTTACAGATGCAACTTGGGTCAGATGTTTAGTTCTGTTCTTCTGTGGGAAGCAAGACCACCAGTCGCCTTACGTCTCTGTGAAGAACTGCTGCTGGGATCTCTTCTTTGAACTTCTTAGATGTTCGGTGACTTACTTTTGCTGCGGTAGGCCTTGTGACAGGAACGGGGTAGCTTGGGAAGGTTCTGACATTGACGTCCCTCACAACTCCTTTGCTGTCCGAGTTGACGCTAACCACTCTTGCAATCCTGAACTGACCCCTAAGGGCGTTTTGGTCCGCCATCCAGACGATGTCCCCGACTGCGACATTTCTCTTGGCGGTATGCCATTTGTTCCTTACGAATAAGTTGGGACCAGCAAGTTGACTCCAGTTCCTCCAGAACTTGTTAACTTGCGCTTGCATTTCTTTAAGCCTTTTGTAGGGATAGTCACTGAAGTCAAATGTTCTGACATCTCCACCCTGTGATGCTCGTCCGAGCAGGAGACAGTTAGGAGTGATGAACTGGACGCTGTCTTCTCGGCTCTGTGTCCTGGCGTCAATTGGTCTTTCATTTGCAAGATTTGCAGCTGTGTAGAGAGTGGTTTGGAATTCACTCCAACTTAGGCCGGACTCTCCTCCAAGACTCTGCAGTGCTCTCTTGACAATGCGCACAGCAGCTTCTGCGGCACCGTTCCGGTGTGGAGAATCGGCTGGATGAATCTTCCATGACCATTCTGTGCCATCCTTGGCAGCTCTCTCCTCCAGGTTAGCTTTGTCAAGATTGGCAAGGAATCGGTACTGTTCTTCTAGGACTGGCTTAGCCCCAATGAAGTTGGTCCCAGGATCTGACCAGATTTTCTTTGGATGACCTCTTAGTGCTGTGAACCTCTGGTAGGCAAACAGAAAACTCTCTGTGGACTGAGAGTTCACCAGCTCGGTGTGAATAGCTCTGGAGGCCATGCAACAAAACACAATTCCCCAAACCTTCAGTGACACTCTTTTCTTTACATCATCCCTCACTTGGTAGGGTCCGAAGAGGTCGACTGTTGTGTAGTGGAATGGGGCAGCTGGTTCTGTCCTCTCTGGAGGTAGATCACCCATTATTTGCTGGCATCTTTTTGCTTTAGTTTTCCTGCAGAACATGCAGCTTTCGACCACTTTTTGAGCAATTCTCCGACCTTTCACGACCCATGCTCTTCTTCTCATCTTGAGCAAGGTCCCGGCCACTCCATCGTGGTTCTCCTCGTGGGCTTCTCGTGCTAACAGTGTCGACACCCAGGCTTCGTAAGGCGAAATGGGGACAGCAACTTTATCTTCATTGAAGATCTGCACGCGACCTCCACAGACCAACAATCCAGTCTCTTGGTCTCTGTACACCACCAGCCTGTCTGTGGTTGTGCTTGGGAAGGATGCACTTTGCTGTGCCGCAAGGAAGATGTCTTTTAGGGCGTCTTCCCTCTCTGTCACTGAGATGACCTTTGAAGACGACACTGCCTCCCACTTTGGATGGTTTGCAGTTCGCTTGTTCCCTCTCATGAACATCCTTGCTGCTCTCCGGATCCAGGCGACTGTTTTGACAAGTCGGCTTAGGTTACTGAACCGCTTGACATCCACCAGTTCTTGGACAGCTGATCCTGCTGGTGGCCTCTTTGGTTGTGTTTGGGTCTGATTTGGTTCCTGGTCTTGCTTTAGTTCAGAAGGTTTCTGCGTGTCAGTATCCTTTGGATCCGGTAGCAGTTGTGCCTTGGCTTGTGCTCGGGTCAGTGCAGCAACAAACGCTTTCTTCTGTAATCTGTTGACACTGTCTCTGGCAGCCGTCACCAACTCTTTGGCAGATTTAACTGGCCACTCATCCACTGGTAGCTTCAAGAACGTTGGTCCGTTCTGCCATTCTGAACTTTCATCCAGGTCTTGAGGACTGGCCCCTCTGGTTATGATATCGGCAATATTGAGAGGACCAGGAATCCACCACCAATCTCGGATTGCTGTTGTGTTCTGGATCTCGCCGATCCTGTTTGCAAAAAAGGTTTGATAACCATAGCTCTCTCTTTGGATTGCACCGAGAACTGTTTGGCTGTCAATGATATGGAACCACTTGTCAACTCGGATTTTGCTGTGCTGTTCGAAGTACTTTTTGAGCCGTGAGGCAAACACTGCTCCGCACATCTCTGCTTTGACAGCATCACCTTTGTGGTCTAAAGGAGTTAGCTTCGCCTTGGACTCCACTAGAGTGACGACTGGACCCTGCTCAGTGTTCCACCGGAGGTACATCACTGCGCCGTAGGCCTGCTCGCTTCCATCTGAGAATGTTATTGCCCAAGGCTCTCCACTGAAGCTTGGAGGCATTATGGCCCTGGTGAATGTAATCCGCCCGAGTTGCACATATTCTTCGAAGAGCCGGACTGCATCTTCTCTAAGACTGTCTGACAATGCTGTGTCCCAGGTGTCTTTGACAGGGCAGTTGACGCTCTTTGCCTCCTGGAATGCTCTCCGCACAAGGATGGCACCCTTTTGCTTGGCAGGAGTCACCAGGCCAACTGGATCATATAACCCTGAGACTTGGCTCAGGAGGTCCCTTCTTGTCAAAGGGTTGGGGGTCTGTGCTCTTACTTGGTCTAGTAGAAGGTCTTGGCCAAGTCGCATCTTATTTTTTCTCTTTGAGAAGTTTATGGATGACATGACATGGAGCTTATCCTCTTCCACGAGGTAACCTAGGCCAAGCGCTTTGTTCTCGTCATCCCTCATTTGATTCGGGAGGACCATGTTGTTACCTTTGGTCTTGCTTGTACCGTCTTTCACCTTCCTCCCACTTTGGCCTGAGAAGACCCAAGGCTTTAGCAGGAAACCTCCAGCTTTCAGGATTAGCTCCACATTCGCTGTGATGGTTTTCAGCTTCTCAAGGTCATTGTGAGATGTTAGGATGTCGTCGACATAGCTGTCGTTATGAAGTACTCCTCGCTCCTCTTCGAGGTGGGCAAAGGAAGGCAGGTTGGCTGTTTCTCGCATTGCGAGCTGTGCAATGCAGCCTGCTGGTTTATCACCAATGTTGACTCTGGTGATAGCGTACTTCTCCATCTCCTCCTTCTCTGAGTCTCGCCAGAGGAACCTGTGGAGGTGCATCTCACGGTCTTCCAACCATACGGAGTTGTACATTTTTGTGATGTCCCCTAAGGCAGCATTGGTTCCCCCTCTGAACCTCAGGAGGACAGCACGTATCTGGTTGAGGACGTCTGGCCCCTTCATCAGTAGGTCGTTCATGCTGGTGCCTCTGAACTTTTGACTGCTATTCCAGACAAGTCTTACCGGGGTTGTTACAGAGTGTGGGTTTGGTGCTATAAGGTGACTTACAAACCATACTGGTCCCTTCCAGGTAATGATCTGTTCTTCAGTCAACTTGACTGCAGCTCCTCTTTCCACCATGTCATGCACCTGAGCTTTGTAAGCAGACTTCCACTCTGGTGCTTTGGCTAGCCGCTTCTCTGTCCTCAGGAATGTTGCTTCCACTGCTCCTCTGTTGTTCGGCAGTGAGGCTGGATCCTCTAGCCAGGGATACTTTGCGTGCCAATGTGGTTGTCTGCTGTGATCATCGATCATGACATACGTGAGTCCTTCTTTTACCACCTCAAGCTCCCTTTCTTCTGCAAGGGTCATTTCTTTGCCACCGGGCTGGCAGTTTCCGCAACGGCAGCCACCGCATCTGGGCTCGCATGCGGCGCCAATGCTATCCCAGTGCCACCACTCCAGGAAGCTTTGCTTGCTGGTTGAAGCGGTTGATCCTTGTATTTCGAATACTTCTTTGATTGAGATGTTCTGTTCTGGACTGTACGTGAGCTCTTCATATTTCACAGCTGCCGCTCTCATTGATCTTGCAAAATGCGTCTTTGACATGTGGGCTGACACTTCAACTTCCTCGAACAGTTTGGGGTGGGTTCCTCCAACCGTTTTCCCGAGGGGCCCATCCCACAGTACAAGGTCCCCCACAACTTTGACTCTCTGTGGAGCTAGCCGGCCTTCTCTGTGGCTAATGAGAAGCTCCACTTCTTTGGGCCTCACAAGTTCATCAAGAGGAACATCTGGGAAGAATGGCTGCAGTTGTCCAGGTGTTACACTTTTGTGGACATCTGCGATGTTCTCAAGCCCATAGCAAACCAATTGATGTGCTCTCAGTGTGCCCTTGGAGGTGGATACACGGATTTTGAGGAGATAGCGCTTTGTCTTTACTTGGACCTTCATTCCGGCTACTCCATGGACAATGAGTATGATGTCTTCACTCTTCAGATTCAGACGGCTTGCTGCTCTGTGAGTGATGTAATTTGTGTCAGATGCTAAGTCGATGAGTGTTCCGACTCTCTCTCCGGCGTTAGCTGTGACGACGAGTAGCATCATGATCACTGGAAGCTCCTGCATCCCGCTTTTTTCAAGTAGACCTTGCTGGTCATTTGAAGTTGTAAAGACTCTGGAGGCAACGTTTGAGAAGACCTCCCTGAACTGCTTTGCTAGGTCGGGTGGGAGATTTTTGATGAAATCCTCTTGACCCTCTGTGTACTTCCTTCTGCCTTTATCCTTTTCCGACTTGTCAGGCTTCTTTGACATAGATTTAGGACAGAGGTAGAAGTGATGCTCAGCCTGTTCTTCTCTGCAGTCTTGGTTTCTGCATAGGAAGCCAGGTTTGCAGGATGACCGGTCATCGTGAACCTCAAGGCATCTTGTACACGCTCCCAACTTCTTTACTGAAGACTTCCTTTCAGCTGCAGTCAGAGCCTTGAATTGCTTGCAGAAGTAGAGTTTTCTCTTGTGTTTGGCATCACCACAGACTACACAGCCTTGGTCATCAGCTGACTTTGTAGATTTGGTTCTTGCACTTTTCTGCTCAATCCTGTTGTCCCTCCAACTTGGCTTACTTGGCTCCTCATCTCGTAGCTGCTCAAGCTCCTCATAGATAGCTTCTTGCTTCTGGAGGAATGCCAAGAGATGATCAAACCGTTTGTCTGGCGTTACTCCATTATTTGGATCGGCTACATAGACAAGCCACTCTTTTTTGAGGGATTCAGGGAGTTTACTCTCGATTGATTTTGTCACAAGGGGATTCTTTATGGCGCCTGTGTCTCCGAGGTCACTCAGGTCCCAGAGTGCTTTCTCCACGGCTTGAATCAACTCCACAATTTTCCTTGGTTGACTACTTTTGACAGATGGCATCTTCTGTAGGTCTTCCACTATTTCAATGGCGATAGCCGTTCGATTTCCAAAGCGGTTCTCCAAGACGCGGAGAATGTCATCTGCAGTGTTATAGGTGGCCAGGCGAAAGTCTTTTTTGAACTTGTCATCGAGACTGTCGAGTAACTGTATCTTTTTCACTTCTTTGGAGCCGGTTACTTCTCCCTGTTTTTGGAGCGATTCCCAGTCCCTTCTCCACCTGTGAAAATCACGCTTGTAGCCAGAGAATCTCGGGAGAGCTGTGGGTTTCAGCTTAATGGTTGGAGTAAAGTTGGGATTGCTGGCAGTGTTAGTTGTGTTTTCCGGGAGTCTTGTCGTTATGAAGTCAGCCTTTCTAGAGACCATCCAGGTTGACTGGTGTTCCAGCTCTTTCAGCCGACCACGGAACTCTCGTTGGTCTTCCTCCGGAACCCACTGCTGCCATTTGCAGTGCGCTTTCTTTGCGGAATCCACAAGTGTTCTCAGGTGAGTGAGCCTAAATTCATAGGCGTCGAGGTTGCTGTCGGTAAGTACTCTTCCGACACGTTCACCTTCAGCTTCTGCTAGTTCTACAGCTGTGCACAGTTCATCTCCAAACTTTGTCCAGAGTGCTTTCCCAAGTAGCTCTTCAACTTCCTTCAGCTTCTGACTACATTCACTTGTGGTCTTAGCTATGTCAGCGCTTTGCTGTTCGGTCAGCTTAACTGATTCTCCTTCATCCAGGTCTGCCTCCTCTTCTTCAATGACACCTGCCATGACTTCGTCATTGGTTTCCATGACTTTCTCGGCTGCAATGGTGATTTTACTGAAGCTATCTCGGAGCTGGTCTTCTGACATGCTGTCGTGAGTTCTGATGATATTGTTCCTTAGTCTTGTGAAGGATCGTTTGGCTACTGTCCGCTCACTTTTGAGCTGCTCAATGGTTTCAGTCATGTTGGATGTTTTGAGTCCACTTTCTGTTTGCAGAGTGCTTTTATTTATTTATTTTTCCAGGTCACTGTTTTCACTATTCCAGCTTACAGTGGCGGTTTTTTACTGTCAAGCTATCTAGTGTTTTTGCAGCTTCCCTGCTTGAAAGGGATTGGTACAGACCATAGGAGGTTTAACTGGGTTCCACTCATGCAATGACCACACCGTTTTCCTTCTTTAACTTCTCTTTACTTTTCTTTCTGTAGTTTCACAGGTACAGGTAAGTTGTAGCAGGTAGGTATTGTGGGTACAGTTGTAAGTGGTAAACTGCAAGGTATACTGCAAGGTAAAAAACCTTTAAAGAAACCAAAAATAATTACAGTAATGCAGTGAAGAATGAAATAGTAAATACAAACATGTTTTTCATAACTGCATTTAAATATTTATAAATATATAAATATATACCTATAAACATAAATATTCTAAATAGTTTTTAATGTCTAAGCATATTTTCATGAATTCTGTTTTAAATATATTAAACCGTTTTAACTGCTTTAAATATCAATTCATTTTTAAATGCACAAATTCATCTCAACTGTTTTTTATATATAATCACTCACTTGAAATGTAAATATAAATAGATCAATAAAGTCAAATAGAAATAACTTTAGAAGTATTCAGATCATTTCTATCAATCTACAGATCAAATAATAAACCCCATGTTTCCAAACAATTTGCAGTCAAACAATCATGTGGGCATCAAACATCAAACACCAAACAATTGTCCATGAACGCATGTTCTAACGTGCGCTACACACGGTCGCGCCACTTTAACATCCTTAAACAAACAAAGTCTTTCTCTCACCGGCCGTCTCTCCAGGCTTTATATGGCTGCACCAGCGCTGCTTTTTTTCCGTTTTCTAGCGCAGCTTTGCTGCTGTTGGACAGAACTCTGTCTGGTTTGTTTGGAAAATGCCGCCTCCTGAATGAGTCTCTCTTCCCCTTTCCGTCCTTTCCGGTCAGGTGACGCAATGACGCAGATTTCTCAGGGTAACGTCCCGCGGAGGGATTCCGGCAGCTTTCACTCAGCGCTGCATTAACCCCTTCATATCCAGCGGGGATTTTCCAAGTTGACTTCACAATAGGATCAATAATCGATAATTATATGGTCAAACATGACATGAAGAACCTGCCAAGTCATTCAGCTCATGATTTACCATGAGGTATAACATCATTACTGTTAATAATATGACTTACCATGATGTATAACATCATTACTGTTAATAATATAATGACTTACCATGATGTATAACATCATTACTGTTAATAATATGACTTACCATGATGTATAACATCATTACTGTTAATAATATAATGACTTACCATGATGTATAACATCATTACTGTTAATAATATGACTTACCATGATGTATAATATCATTACTGTTAATAATATGACTTACCATGATGTATAATATCATTACTGTTAATAATATGACTTACCATGATGTATAATATCATAACTGTTAATAATATAATGACTTACCATGATGTATAATATCATTACTGTTAATAATATAATGACTTACCATGATGTATAATATCATTACTGTTAATAATATGACTTACCATGATGTATAATATCATAACTGTTAATAATATAATGACTTACCATGATGTATAACATCATTACTATGTATAATATCATTAGTCATGACGTACCATGATGTATAACATCATTAGTGTATAATATCATGACTTACCATAATGTATAACATCACTAGTGTATAATGTATAATATAATTAGTGTATAATATCCTGACTTACCATGGGTAGCACACACAACCTTCTCCATGCTTCCACCGGCCCGTCTGGAGTTTTGAACTCCAGGAAGAGGCAGTTGTGTCGTTTTCGTTTCGTCCAATCAATGGCTCGGAACGACTTCCGGTGGGTTCCTATCAAAGCAATGGTTCCGTCTTCGGTGAACTAGTCGACAGTGAAACAACGTCAACACTGAACGCATACAAACAAAAGGTTATCATTAAACAGGACTAAATAACTGTAGCGTTAGTTCATCACCTTAAAAGAAACAGCGGAGCAGAAACCTTTTTGTTTCGTGTGTATCTTTATTTTGAAACATACATGGAAATGACGTCATTCAAAAATATATAACATGTCAACCATAAAGAGGCTGCTAATTTAAACAGGATTGAGCTGCTCAATGTGCTGAATATACATGTTATATATTTTAGGTTTCATATCACTTACATTTGAAAATGCACGTTTAATTGGAACGTACCCGATATACGTTTAAAACTACATTACCCATGATGCAATGCGTTTCGTTGTCTGTTCTCTCGCGCGCTCTGCTGTGATAGGGCGGCAGATTTCGAACCTCCGCCGCTAGCTTATAAATGCGGAACCGGCCGGATAAAGTACACTTTAAAGGTAAATACGTTGTTTAAAGTACCTTAACTTAACGGTCTACGTGTTTAAAGTACCTTAACTTAACGGTCTACGTGTTTAAAGTACCTTAACTTAACGGTCTACGTTGTTTAAAGTACCTTAACTTAACGGTCTACGTTGTTTAAAGTACCTTAACTTAACGGTCTACGTTGTTTAAAGTACCTTAACTTAACTGTCTACGTGTTTAAAGTACCTTAACTGTCTACGTGTTTAAAGTACCTTAACTGTCTACGTGTTTAAAGTACCTTAACTGTCTACGTGTTTAAAGTACCTTAACGGTCTACGTTGTTTAAAGTACCTTAACTTAACGGTATACGTGTTTAAAGTACCTTAACTGTCTACGTGTTTAAAGTACCGTAACTGTCTACGTGTTTAAAGTACCTTAACTGTCTACGTGTTTAAAGTACCTTAACTGTCTACGTGTTTAAAGTACCTTAACTGTCTACGTGTTTAAAGTACCTTAACTGTCTACGTGTTTAAAGTACCTTAACTGTCTACGTGTTTAAAGTACCTTAACTGTCTACGTTGTTTAACTGTCTACGTGTTTAAAGTACCTTAACTGTCTACGTTGTTTAACTGTCTACGTTGTTTAAAGTACCTTAACTGTCTACGTTTTTAAAGTACCTTAAATTAACTGTCTACGTGTTTAAAGTACCTTAACTGTCTACGTGTTTAAAGTACCTTAACTGTCTACGTGTTTAAAGTACCTTACCTGTCTTAGAGTTTAAAGTGCCTTAAATTAACTGTCTACGTGTTTAAAGTGCCTTAACTTAACGGGCTACGTGTTTAAAGTACCTTAACGGTCTACGTTGTTTAAAGTACCTTAAATTAACTGTCTACGTGTTTAAAGTACCTAAACTTAACGGTTGTCCACATGAAACCTTGTTGTTAAACGTGTTGTTGGACTGGTCCTGGTCTGGAGACTTGAGTGATTATTGATTACACATGATGTGCATTGTTGTCCTCTGACCCACGGTGTGATTAAACCCACCTATAGATAGTTTCCCGGCTAGCGGCTCCTAAATGCGTGGAAAGGTAATTAAAAGGTGAATGGCCCCGAACCCGCCACCATAATCTGTCCTCTTAATCCCGGATTAGCAGGCAGCATGTGGTCCCCAGCCGGGCTGCACTCCCGGGTGGACCTCCGCGCCCAATGGATGCCGTGCAGCAGCCGCGCTGGGGTCATCCTCCAGCCGGCCCCGGACGTGGGTGACTCCCCCGGGCGCCGCTCGGTGGACTCTCCCGGGCGCCGCTCGGTGGACTCTCCCGGGCGCCGCTCGGCGTGGGCCCCCGAGCCGGGGAACCCCGACGATTCGTTCAGCTCCAGTTTCGCGCCGCTCCCCACCTCCGCCAACAGCAGCTACCTCATCGGCGGGGATGTCTCGGTCCAGTCCGAGGGTTGGACAGAACCGGGGGACGTCTGCCGGAGACCGGGACCCGCTGGACTAGAGAGAGCCGGGGGTGACGAGCCTCTCCGCGGGGCGAGGAGCGGCGTGGAGGAGCCGGGGAACCACCGACCCCATGACCTGTCTCTGATCATGAAGCTAGAACAGGTAGGTGATCTGTTTGGTGGGTTAATAATCAGGCGTGCGGTCGAATGTGATTAACGCCGTGTTCTGGGAGAAGCACATGAACCAGGAATATCCCAGGGTCAACCCTAACCCTTTCCGGGGTCAACCCTAACCCTTCACCCAGGATATGACCCTCTTATGGTCGAGGAGCACAGGGATTGTGGACGGTCTGCATGGAGATCTTATTCTAGAAGACCTCCGCGGTTCTCCCCTCTGGTTCAACAGGAACCTGTCCTGGTCAGAGGAGCATTAGTTCATGTTTGATGGGGTAGAAGAGGAGATAAGGAGTGTTGGTAGGAGAGGAGGAGATGAGGAGTGTTGGTAGGAGAGGAGAGATGAGTGTTGGTAGGAGAGGAGAGATGAGTGTTGGTAGGAGAGGAGAGATGAGGAGTGTTGGTAGGAGAGGAGGAGAGGAGTGTTGGTAGGAGAGGAGGAGAGGAGTGTTGGTAGGAGAGGAGATGAGGAGTGTTGGTAGGAGAGGAGAGATGAGGAGTGTTGGTAGGAGAGGAGGAGAGGAGTGTTGGTAGGAGAGGAGAGATGAGGAGTGTTGGTAGGAGAGGAGAGATGAGGAGTGTTGGTAGGAGAGGAGAGATGAGGAGTGTTGGTAGGAGAGGAGAGATGAGGAGTGTTGGTAGGAGAGGAGGAGATGAGTGTTGGTAGAAGAGGAGGAGATGAGTGTTGGTAGAAGAGGAGGAGATGAGGAGTGTTGGTAGGAGAGGAGAGATGAGGAGTGTTGGTAGGAGAGGAGGAGAGGAGTGTTGGTAGGAGAGGAGGAGAGGAGTGTTGGTAGGAGAGGAGATGAGGAGTGTTGGTAGGAGAGGAGGAGACGAGTGTTGGTAGGAGAGGAGAGATGAGGAGTGTTGGTAGGAGAGGAGAGATGAGGAGTGTTGGTAGGAGAGGAGAGATGAGGAGTGTTGGTAGGAGAGGAGAGATGAGGAGTGTTGGTAGGAGAGGAGAGATGAGGAGTGTTGGTAGGAGAGGAGGAGATGAGTGTTGGTAGAAGAGGAGGAGATGAGTGTTGGTAGAAGAGGAGGAGATGAGGAGTGTTGGTAGGAGAGGAGAGATGAGGAGTGTTGGTAGGAGAGGAGGAGAGGAGTGTTGGTAGGAGAGGAGGAGAGGAGTGTTGGTAGGAGAGGAGGAGATGAGTGTTGGTAGGAGAGGAGGAGTGTTGGTAGGAGAGGAGATGAGTGTTGGTAGGAGAGGAGGGTTAATGCACACACACTGTGTATGTATTAATGTCTGTGCGTTTGTATGTGTTTATATAACGTGTTATTGTACATGTGAGTATAATACCGTGTGTTAATGTACATGTGTGTGCGTTTATGTAATGTAATTGATGCATGTGTGTATGTAATATAGTGTATGTGTCTGTAATGTATGTGTGTAGCTGCGGAGGCTGCAGCATGACATGCAGCAGCAGCTGAGAGCTCACCAGCTGGAGGAGCTGCTGCAGCTGCAGGAGGAACAGCAAAGGATTCTGGGAGTGATGAGTGGACCTCAGTCCTGTGGAACAGGTACCGGGAAACTACTGTAAAACACGCATCTAATGGGTATAAAACCCAGAACTCGACTGTATAATATACATCTAATGGGTATAAAACCCAGAACTCGACTGTTTAATATACATCTAATGGGTCTAAAACCCAGAACTCGACTGTATAATATACATCTAATGGCTATAAAACCCAGAACTCGACTGTATAATATACATCTAGTGGGTATAAAACCCAGAACTCGACTGTATAATATACATCTAGTGGGTCTAAAACCCAGAACTCGACTGTATAATATACATCTAATGGGTCTAAAACCCAGAACTCGACTGTATAATATACATCTAATGGGTATAAAACCCAGAACTCGACTGTATAATATACATCTAATGGGTATAAAACCCAGAACTCGACTGTAAAATAAACATCTAATGGGTATAAAGCCCAGAACTCGACTGTATAATATACATCTAATGGGTATAAAACCCAGAACTCGACTGTATAATATACATCTAATGGGTATAAAACCCAGAACTCGACTGTATAATATACATCTAATGGGTATAAAACCCAGAACTCGACTGTAAAATAAACATCTAATGGGTATAAAGCCCAGAACTCGACTGTATAATATACATCTAATGGGTATAAAACCCAGAACTCGACTGTAAAATAAACATCTAATGGGTATAAAGCCCAGAACTCGACTGTATAATATACATCTAATGGGTATAAAACCCAGAACTCGACTGTATAATATACATCTAATGGGTATAAACAACAACTAAAGCCATTTAGCTTTACCTTTAAAAAAATATCCATTGTTTTTTATTGAATGGATATACATAACTTATCATTTAAACCGTTAAGTTCTGGGTGTTATCTGTATAAAAAGTTTTAGCAGGTCTGTCTGGACCAGAGCTGAGGGAGGTCACACTGCAGGGGGTCTCTGCTCCTCGCGAAGCCCCCCGCAGCCTCCCTTCACATGGCCCCGGAGTCCCCCAGGGCGCCATGCTGGGTCCCCAGGAGGAGTCCCCCCAGGAGGAGTCCCCCCAGGCAGGGAGCGAGGACTCTGGGCACATGGAGGACATGACAGAGGGTACGTCTTAAGGCACATGTTGATGGTGAATTAGCTGCATCCCCTTTGTTAGCTTTATGTTCATCTTTGTTATTACTTGAAGCTGATGCAGCGACCTATTGGTCAATTTAGTGACAATGTGCTGGTGTCCATTTTAATGTTATACATTTATCACACTTTATTAAGACTCAATGAAGTGTGATGTTGTATTACATTATAAAGACAATATGAGAAACTTTTTTTTTTTTACCTTGTCAGCTCATTTCTTCTGAAACTTTTGCGTAAATGCATCATCGGCAATAATCGTGTCCCAGGCTTGACGCATGAGAATAAAGTGACTTGTACTTTGAGGTGCATCGCCTTACCAGTCTGTGACGTGTGCTCCCCCAGAGTCGGAGGCGTGGGGGTCCAGGGAGGAGCCCTCCGAGCTGGGCTGGGCCAGCAGCTCTCAGCAGGGGGACCTCCAGGTCGCTCCATCATCTGACGGAGTGACCCGGACCCCACACCCCGCAGACCTGCTGACAGACAGGTACAACCTTCTGGTCCCAACCTTCTGGTACCTTCTGGTACCTTCTGGTACAGTGTATGTGAAGTATCTCTGTGTGTATGATGCATCTGTGTGTGTGTGTGTGTGTGTGTGTGTGTGTATGTGTGAGTAGGCCTGTGGGGGGTCAGAAGAAGACGTTTGAGGAGCTCCTGGAGGAGCAGCTCAGACTGGAGGAGGAGAGGCTAAAGGTCACCAAGCACACAGAGGTCAGACACACACAGGTCAGACACATTAAAACACACACACACACACACACACACACCTTCTGTGTTAAGGAAGTAGGCTGTGTGTATTTCCTGTTTATAAGAGGAAGTAGGTTGTGTGCATTTCTTGTTGCCTTATTCCCTTGGCTTCGTCTCTCCATCAGAACCGCCAGGGGGAGGAGCCTCAGGGAGCTCCGCCCAAAAGGGCCTTCCTGAGGCGTGGCCAGGGCCTGTCTCGCTTCACGGGCCGCCCCACTACCCGGCCCATCTCCTGTAGCAACTCGGAGCCCGCCGCCGCGTCCCAGCACCACAAGCACGTCCAGCGCAAGACCGCCACGCTCAGCAACTCGGAGCCGGCCGCCACATCCCAGCACCACAGGACCGCCGTGCCCAAAAAGGAGAACCGCCTGGCGCCACCGCTTCCCGCCGTCAGCCGCGAGGGCAAGGCGGCGGGAGGGCAGCACCGTAAAGTTCTGGTCCCCCAGCAGCAGAACTCGGAGGAAGCAGAAGGCCAACAGAGACCGGGTCGGCAGCAGCAGCGAGCCAACAGCGCAGGGGGTCAGAACGCCGCGTCGGGTCCGCTCGGCCCGACCCCCAGGGGCCGCAGGACCAGCGACCCGGTCCGACCCGGCACCGGGGCCCGACAGGTGGGGCCGACCGGCAGACGTGACGCCGCCGGGCCGATCGGACCCCCAGCACCTCCCGGGAGGAGAACCGCCGCATCTGCAGAGCAGGAGCCGGGAGGAGGAGGAGAGGAGGACTCGTTCCAGGAGAGGATGCGGGGCTGGGAGGGGCAGGCCCAGCAGGAGAACGCCGAGCTGGGGGAGTTCGAGATGCTGGAGCAGGCGGCCGAGGAGCTCTCCTTCTCCTCCAACTCCTCCTTCATCGTGAAGGTGAGGAGGAACCGCTTTCAGAGATGACTACATGACATGTTTCACCTCGGCATCACAATTTAAACAGCCACTGCATTCAAAAGGTATTGAAGCGCATTCGCTCTGTTAAAGGGTTGCAGGTGGGGAGGGTAGAGAACCCACAATCTTTCAGGTTGTGGGTTCAATCCCCTATGTCCACAGCCTACCTGTAAGCGTCGTTGAGCAAGATGTCCCAACCTCTACCTGCTCCTTAAAGGTGCTGTAGGTGACATCCGAGAGTTATATATTATTGAGCTATTATCATTTGTTAGAAGTGGCGTCGCCATCCATCAGCTATTAGTGAACGAAACGCGCTGTGGGAATATCCGTTTCGGGTTTTAGACTCCTGGCTCATTTCTGACCAATCAGGGCGTCTCTTCCCTGATTGAATCCATCCTACCTGTCAATCGCAGGTGCGTGAATGCAGCAAGGGAGGGGCCGCGTTTTTGGGTGGGTGGTTTAGTTTCTCCGACTTCACTGTATGTGGCTTTGGCTAAAACCTTCTACTAATGTCTAGTCAATAAATAGTCCGGGATGTGTTCCTCCCCCCCCCCAGATCCTCCACAAGGATCGCCAGCTTCAGGCCGCCACGGCTCTCTACAAGCGCCGCCTCTCCTCCACGCCCATCAAGTCCCCCCCCTCAAGGCCCTCCCCTCCTGAAGCCCCGCCCCCCCACCCCTCCCCTCCTGAGGCCACGCCGGACGGCGGCGGGACCGGAGCCCCCCCTGCCCCGGTGCCAGTGGTGGGGCGCGCTGGGGATGAGGAGCAGGAGGAGGAGGAGGAGGAGGAGGAGTCGGAGTCGGGGGTTGACGTCGCCAACGGCAAACGCCCTCCGCTCTCCCAGGACTCCGGAGACTTCGCAGACCAGCAAGCGGACAAGCGAACTGCATTTCCCAGCAGCCTTTGCTTCCCCGCGCAGCCAAACCCGCCGTACAACAAGAGCTCATACCAGGACGACTGCAGGGGGGCGGAGTCGGACACTACAGACGCAGATGAAGAAGAAGATGAAGATGATGAAGACGATGATGACAACAGTGTCCTCACCAACCCTGATGACTGCACTCTGCTGCAGGACAGCAACGGCCGGCCGGGCGGCCTGGAGTTCGACGACGACGACACCTGGAACGACCTGGAGGAGACTGCTGTGGCTCCGCCCACCCGTCCACCGCCCAGGGCAACGGCCAATCAGCGCTCTCCGTCTGACAGGACTCTGACCAGGAAGGTGACGGCGGGCAGAGGGGCAGAGGACCGGACCAATCCCGACCAATCAGGAGCTCCCCGATCCCGCCTCCCAGCTCATGGCGAGATTATTCCCCTCTCTGAAGTCCCAGAATGCACCTGTTCCTGTAGTGCCAGAGCCCAGGCAGACTGACGAAGCGCCTGGTAAGACCACAAACAAGTTGACAGTAAACAAGCTAAGCTATCTGCAACTGTAGCTTGGAAATTGTTAACTGTATTTGTTAACTATAGTTAGTGGCAGCTGTAGTTTTGGTTAACTGTAGTTTAACTTTAGTTAGTGGTTAACTGTAGTTTAACTTTAGTTAGTGGTTAACTGTAGTTTAACTTTAGTTAGTGGTTAACTGTAGTTTAACTTTAGTTAGTGGTTAACTGTAGTTTAACTGTAGTTAGTGGTTAACTGTAGTTTAACTGTAGTTAGTGGCAGCTGTCGTTTTGGTTAACTGTAGTTTAACTTTAGTTAGTGGTTAACTGTAGTTTAACTGTAGTTAGTGGTTAACTGTAGTTTAACTGTAGTTAGTGGCAAACTGTAGTTTAGTAGTGTACTAAAGTTAGTGGCAGCTGTAGTTTTGGTTAACTGTAGTTTAACTTTAGTTAGTGGTTAACTGTAGTTTAACTTTAGTTAGTGGTTAACTGTAGTTAGTGGTTAACTGTAGTTTAACTGTAATTAGTGGTTAACTGTAGTTTAACTGTAGTTAGTGGTTAACTGTAGTTTAACTGTAGTTAGTGGTTAACTGTAGTTTAACTGTAGTTAGTGGCAGCTGTCGTTTTGGTTAACTGTAGTTTAACTGTAGTTAGTGGTTAACTGTAGTTTAACTGTAGTTAGTGGTTAACTGTAGTTTAACTGTAGTTAGTGGCAAACTGTAGTTTAACTGTAGTTAGTGGCAGCTGTAGTTTTGGTTAACTGTAGTTTAACTTTAGTTAGTGGTTAACTGTAGTTTAACTGTAGTTAGTGGTTAACTGTAGTTAGTTGTTAACTGTAGTTTAACTGTAGTTAGTGGCAGCCGTAGTTTTGGTTAACTGTAGTTTAACTTTAGTTAGTGGTTAACTGTAGTGTAACTTTAGTTAGTGGTTAACTGTAGTTTAACTGTAGTTAGTGGTTAACTGTAGTTAGTTGTTAACTGTAGTTTAACTATAGTTAGTGGCAGCTGTAGTTTTGGTTAACTGTAGTTTAACTTTAGTTAGTGGTTAACTGTAGTTTAACTTTAGTTAGTGGTTAACTGTAGTTTAACTTTAGTTAGTGGTTAACTGTAGTTTAACTTTAGTTAGTGGTTAACTGTAGTTTAACTTTAGTTAGTGGTTAACTGTAGTTTAACTGTAGTTAGTGGTTAACTGTAGTTTAACTGTAGTTAGTGGCAGCTGTCGTTTTGGTTAACTGTAGTTTAACTGTAGTTAGTGGTTAACTGTAGTTTAACTGTAGTTAGTGGTTAACTGTAGTTTAACTGTAGTTAGTGGCAAACTGTAGTTTAACTGTAGTTAGTGGCAGCTGTAGTTTTGGTTAACTGTAGTTTAACTTTAGTTAGTGGTTAACTGTAGTTGTGTTCTGGTGCGTCTAGGCCGGCAGCTGCGTGAGCGTCTGGTGCAGCTGGAGTTGGAGATCGAACGCTTCAAGAAGGAGAACGCCGCTCTCGGCAAACTGAAGGAGGAGAACGAGAGGAGCAGAGAGCAGCTCAGGTAGGACTTGAGCTGGGAGGGTGGAGGGGGAGGAGCTGGGAGGGTGGGGGGGGGAGGAGCTGGGAGGGTGGAGGGGAGGTGCTGGGAGGGTGGAGGGGGAGGAGCTGGGAGGGTGGAGGGGGAGGAGCTGGGAGGGTGGGGGGGAGGTGCTGGGAGGGTGGAGGGGGAGGAGCTGGGAGGGTGGAGGGGGAGGAGCTGGGAGGGTGGGGGGGGAGGAGCTGGGAGGGTGGAGGGGAGGTGCTGGGAGGGTGGAGGGGGAGGAGCTGGGAGGGTGGAGGGGGGAGGAGCTGGGAGGGTGGGGGGGGGAGGAGCTGGGAGGGTGGGGGGGGGAGGAGCTGGGAGGGTGGGGGGGGAGGTGCTTGGCGACGCTGATGGTTTGGTCGTGTGCTGTGGAGACTTTCTGACTCCTCTGGAGCTCTCCAGCACCAGCAGGGTGCCACATGGGTCTGGTGAGGTAGGTTCTGGTAGGTTTGTTGGGTCTGGCTCTCCAGCACCAGCAGGGACCACATGGGTCTGGTGAGGTAGGTTCTGGTAGGTTTGTTGGGTCTGGCTCTCCAGCACCAGCAGGGTGCCACATGGGTCTGGTGAGGTAGGTTCTGGTAGGTTTGTTGGGTCTGGCTCTCCAGCACCAGCAGGGACCACATGGGTCTGGTGAGGTAGGTTCTGGTAGGTTTGTTGGGTCTGGCTCTCCAGCACCAGCAGGGACCACGTGGGTCTGGTGAGGTAGGTTCTGGTAGGTTTGTTGGGTCTGGCTCTCCAGCACCAGCAGGGACCACGTGGGTCTGGTGAGGTAGGTTCTGGTAGGTTTGTTGGGTCTGGCTCTCCAGCACCAGCAGGGTGCCACATGGGTCTGGTGAGGTAGGTTCTGGTAGGTTTGTTGGGTCAGGCTCTCCAGCACCAGCAGGGTGCCACATGGGTCTGGTGAGGTAGGTTCTGGTAGGTTTGTTGGGTCAGGCTCTCCAGCACCAGCAGGGTGCCACATGGGTCTGGTGAGGTAGGTTCTGGTAGGTTTGTTGGGTCTGGCTCTCCAGCACCAGCAGGGTGCCACATGGGTCTGGTGAGGTAGGTTCTGGTAGGTTTGTTGGGTCAGGCTCTCCAGCACCAGCAGGGTGCCACATGGGTCTGGTGAGGTAGGTTCTGGTAGGTTTGTTGGGTCAGGCTCTCCAGCACCAGCAGGGTGCCACATGGGTCTGGTGAGGTAGGTTCTGGTAGGTTTGTTGGGTCTGGCTCTCCAGCACCAGCAGGGTGCCACATGGGTCTGGTGAGGTAGGTTCTGGTAGGTTTGTTGGGTCAGGCTCTCCAGCACCAGCAGGGTGCCACATGGGTCTGGTGAGGTAGGTTCTGGTAGGTTTGTTGGGTCTCTCCAGTCCTCTCTTGGCACACAGACTTGGCTGTGGAATCAGCATCTCTGGGGAGCCGGCCTGGTATGGCGACATCCTGTTAACATGTTGTGATGTCATACTATATTATGCTGTGTGTGTATATGTTCTCCAGGAGGGAGCGAGAGGAGTTCGAGAGGGGGAAGGAGGAGGAGCGAGTCAGGGTGGTGAAACTGGAGGAGGTGAGGAAGGAGGAGAACAGGAAGTTGCAGAGAGACAAGAAGTTGTTTGAGCAACACGCCTCAGCCGCCCGGGCGATCCCAGACAAGAAGGAGCGGGAGGAGATCCAGGTGGGAGAGACCTAGTAACACACACACACACACACACACACGCACACACACACACACACACACACACACGCACACGCACACGCACACGCACACGCACACGCACACGCACACGCACACGCACACGCACACGCACACGCACACGCACACACACTAGCAGCAGTGTAACGCTGCGTCTCTCTCTCTCTCTCTCTCCAGTCTTTAAGGCAGCAGCTGACCTCCTTGCAGGAGGAGGTGAGGAGGAAGGAAAGTCGCTGGGGTACCGCCCACTGTCGCCTACGGCAACAGATGGAGGCCCTCACCGCAGAGAACAGTGCCCTGAAGGAGGAGGTGCGTCTACACTCTCATACATCTGAATCCGTCCGGAAGGAGGAACTTAACCCGGTGGTTCAACCAAGTAACCTACCAGTCAGCTGTGATTGGCTGTATACTCTCTGGAGCGTGACATCATGTTGAGCCCTGCGCTGTGATTGGCTGTGTTCTCTCTGGAGCGTGACATCATGTTGAGCCCTGTGCTGTGATTGGCTGTGTTCCTCCAGGTGAACACTCTGGAGAGACTGCGTCTGGGCGCTTGGAGGAGGAGCTCCTCCCCCACCTCCTCCACCAAGGGGGTTAAATTTGCCGTAAGATATTTAATATATATATATATATATTCATATAAAAACACACTAAATGTGGACCACCCAAGCACCCAGTGTGTTTCCTGTGCTCCCCTTTTAAAGGAGGGCAGGATGACCAAGGGGGGGGACTGGGTTTGACCCCCCCCCCAAATCTATCCTTACCCCACTTACAGTGAATCCGAATTCACTGCAAGTCCCTTTGGATAAAAGTGTGCCCTCATGTAATGTTGAGCTGTGTCAGGTTGTCATGGTGATGGCGTGTGCTTGTGCGTCCCCAGAGTCCTCTAGACACCAGGGAAGCCACCAGCCCTCCTCAGTGTCACCTCCAGGCCACCTGGAGGAAGAACAGCCTCACCGTGCCTGGTACCACTATTATTATTATTATTAAACTAATTCATTCATCCAGAAAGAACATTAATTTAAGCACATTTTGGCAGTCGATAAATCGTCATTTAGTACAATGAGTACTTATTTTCTTGACCTACTTGTCAGATAAGTCATGCAAAATCTGGACTTGTGATGGGCATGTGCTATTATTTATGACACTTAATAGACAGACTTAATTAAGAATGGACTGGAGACTGTTTGGGATGGTTATGATATATTGATAATGGGCCAACAGGACAGTCACTTGGAGGATTTGAACCTCTTGTCCGTCCGTCCATCCCGGGGTCACATGGTGGTGTCATCTGTTCTCTCGTCCAATCACAGCAGGGGGGATGAAGAGCAGCCTGAGGAAGTCGGCGGGGCCAGCCTCCTCTTCCTCCTCAGCTCAGAGCCCAGAGGAGAAGCCTGCTGCCAGACATCCAGCCAACCCCCTGGAGACGGCCCTGACCCCCACCCTGACCCCCACCCTGAGCCCGGTACGTACCGGCCAATCACATCACACACACTGGGACTACTAGATTTACTAGTTTTAGTTTTAGTTTACAGTATTGGACTGCAGTTTGAGCCTCTGTGTTCTCTGGCAGAAGAGAGCGCTGCTGCATCATCATGCTGAGGTGACCAATGAGAGCCGAGAGTTCAACCCGGAGGTGACCACACACCCCGACGGCAAGGTAAGGAGGAGCTTCTAGTCAACATCAGGGGACTAAAGCAGCAGCAGCTTAGGCCTTCTAGCAAGGAGAAGGTTGCTGGTTTGATTACCCCATTTACATGCGTGTCGTTGCGCGTAGCGTCTCCATGTCGTCTGAAGGCGTGTTCTCTCGCCAGACGGAGCAGCTTCTCCCGTGCGGCGGGTGTCTCTTCGTCTATCCGAACGGCACCAGGAAGGAGGTGTCGGCGGACGGCCTCACCGCCACCGTGACCTTCTTCAACGGAGACACCAAGCAGGTCATGGCCGACCAGAGAGTGGTGAGAAGACCGACCGGTCACACGCCACTTATTCACCTCGTATAAACTAACTATCGCAGATTACCGCCGTCTTTTGGTGATGAAAGGGAATCTCCATGGCATTAGCAGACCCGTCAGCAAGTCAACGTGTTTGTTGTTTTTTTTTTAAAGGGGACCTATTTCACCACCAGGTGTGAGTGTGATTAGCCATTACAAGCCATTTCAAAATCTACCCTCTATGTGACCTCACAAGTGGGAGTGTCCACCCAGATGTATGATGGATAGATCAGTCTACCAGTTGGTACAGTCCACTGGGTAGGATGGTAGACTGATCTATCCATCATACATCTGGGTGGACACTCCCACTTGTGAGGTCACATAGAGGGTAGATTTTGAAATGGCTTGTAATGGCTAATCACACTCACACCTGGTGGTGAAATAGGTCCCCTTTAACTGAAAGGGAAAACAGCCGCAATGTAAAACTATAGGAGTTGTTGCAGGAAGAGAACGGTAGAAACCTGCAAACACAAACCATCGCTTAACAGATCACATCCTTAAGATAACACTAAGCTGTGCTTTAGTCCAACACACTCTGCAACAACTCGACTCTCGTGATTTGAGTTCAGAGCCAGACTTCTCCTTGAGTGAGTCTTGTGTTAGACACCATAACAAGCAGACCGGATCAAGCGAAAGGTAAAGACGAAGGTTTTATTCCCATAATGTCAGACACTTCTAATGACTAAAGTCTGAGCCCGTCAGTGGCAAAACAAGCTCTTGTTTTGCCCTATGGTTTTACATTGCTGCCCCTTTTGGCTGAATCAATACTGGACCAATTTCCAAAATTGTTGTCCACATTAGTCCCTGAGACCCAAAATCACGGGACTGGTGAAGACCAGACGGTTGTCTGTCAGAGGTCTAGTCTCTCTGTGGTTGGAAGGTTCTGGTTAACAAGCCAAACTGTCCGTCCCATCAGATCTACTACTACGCCGAGGCCCAGACCACCCACACCACCTTCCCCGACGGCATGGAGATCCTGCAGTTCCCCAACCACCAGAACGGTAAGACGCAGATACTACAGACCTATTGGTACTACAGACCTATTGGTACCCCTCGCGGGTACTACAGACCTATAGGTACCTCTCTCGGGTACTACAGACCCATCGGTACCTCTCGCGGGTACTACAGACCCATCGGTACCTCTCTCGGGTACTACAGACCCATCGGTACCCCTCTCGGGTACTACAGACCCATCGGTACCCCTCTCGGGTACTACAGACCCATCGGTACCCCTCGCGGGTACTACAGACCTATCGGTACCCTCTCTCGGGTACTACAGACCCATCGGTACCGGCCGTGCCGAGGCATTATTGTGACGGTTTCCTCATTCCGCTCTTATTGTGATGGTTTTCCAGAGAAGCACTTCCCTGACGGCAGGAAGGAGATCACCTTCCCGGACCAGACGGTGAAGACGCTGTTCCCCGACGGGAGGGAGGAGAGCGTCCACAACGACGGAACCGTCATCCACGTCCACCCGTACAGAACCACACAGAACCACACAGAACCCCATTACGTCATTACATCAGCTGTTCACATGGCAACCGCAAGCTACACATTCATAGCATCGTCATATTTACCAGTTTAGGTCAAACATTATCACCACCTGCGTCTCCCCCCCCCCCCCTCTCTCTCTGTAGGGACGGCACCAAGGAGATCCAGTTCAACACGGGCCAGAAGGAGGTCCACACGGCCGACCACAAGCGGCGGGAGTACCCCGACGGCACCGTGAAGACGGTGTACAACGACGGACGCCAGGAAACCCGGTACCCCGGGGGGCGGGTCCGCATCAAGGACAAGGACGGCAACATCCTGTCCGACAACAAGCTGTAGTCCAATCAGAACCTGGTGCTGCGCCCCCATGGTGTTTAAAACCACTTCAAGACCGGTCCAGCCGAATGGACCTGCAGTGTGTCTGTGGCCCCCTGGTGGAGAGTCTGGAGGGTTCACTATGCCAGGCTCTCCCTGCTGCAGACCCCCCACCTGGCGAGACCGGTCTACCTGGAGTCCACCTGCAGGTGTACTAAGACCACATCCTTTAGACATAGGTGCACTGTAGTGACTGTTAGCATTGTGTGGAGTAATGTGTCTGCATTATAGTTTTATATAATTTATTTGTAAAGATCTTTTAATACGTATTTATTTTTTTAGCCGATTGTTTGTTTGTTTTTCTTTTGTAAAATAAATTTTAAATCAATTTGACAGTTTTTTTTGTCATAATTTTAAAGCGTGGGGAAGAGTTTTAATACGATCAAAACCTTAATTCACCTGTACTTTGATACGTTGTGAGATGGACAGCTGCTCAAATCCCCAACATGATAGTAGTTTTGAACAAGACCACTCGGATCGGTTTTGGCTTCTCCTCATCCAAGAACAAAAACGACCATTGTACTTTTGCATTCTGGGTAAACCAAATCAGAACATTTTAATCAAACAAAGACTTTTTAGAAAAGCACACAAACAAAACAAACGAAACCCTCGTCGTCACGACAACTCGGGATTCAACCAAAACCATGCAAGCCGCGCTGCACTGGAAATAATTTAACATCAGCAGACGAGGATCCAATAAACCCCCTCATCATGAGGCTGGGACCCTACCAGGCCAGGGGGGGGGGTGGTCCACTCCGGGACCCTACCAGGCCAGGGGGGGTGGTCCACTCCGGGACCCTACCAGGCCAGGGGGGGTGGGCCACTCCGGGACCCTGCCAGGCCAGGGGTGGTGGTCCACTCCGGGACCCTACCAGGCCAGGGGGGGTGGTCCACTCTGGGACCCTGCCAGGCCAGGGGTGGTGGTCCACTCCGGGACCCTACCAGGCCAGGGGTGGGTCCTGGGGGTGCCGGGGTGGTCCACTCTGGGACCCCGCCAGGCCAGGGGTGGGTCCTGGGGGTGCCGGGGTGGTCCACTCTGGGACCCCGCCAGGCCAGGGGTGGGTCCTGGGGGTGGCAGGGCGGTGCTGTCCGGGTCCGCCAGCCCGCTGGCCACTAGTGGGCGGTGTATCAGCTCTCCGCTCTCATCATACAGCAGAACCGTTGGTTCCGGCTCCCGGGACTGGAACAGTCAAATAAAACTTTATTTATACACTCAATTATAACTTAGTGTAATACCTAACAATACATCCAATACATTTTATCAAACAGATTTATTGATCCTAAGTAGGTAGGGGTTAGGCAGTACAGAGACGGGTCATTAAGGAGCAGGTAGGGGTTAGACGGTACAGAGACGGGTCATTAAGGAGCAGGTAGGGGTTAGACGGTACAGAGACAGGTCATTAAGGAGCAGGTAGGGGTTAGACAGTACAGAGACAGGTCATTAAGGAGCAGGTAGGGGTTAGACGGTACAGAGACAGGTCATTAAGGAGCAGGTAGGGGTGAAGACAGTACAGAGACGGGTCTTTAAGGAGCAGGTAGGGGTTAGACGGTACAGAGACATGTCATTAAGGAGCAGGTAGGGGTTAGACAGTACAGAGACGGGTCTTTAAGGAGCAGGTAGGGGTTAGACGGTACATAGACAGGTCATTAAGGAGCAGGTAGGGGTTAGACGGTACAGAGACGGGTCTTTAAGGAGCAGGTAGGGGTTAGACGGTACAGAGACATGTCATTAAGGAGCAGGTAGGGGTTAGACAGTACAGAGACGGGTCTTTAAGGAGCAGGTAGGGGTTAGACGGTACATAGACAGGTCATTAAGGAGCAGGTAGGGGTTAGACGGTACAGAGACGGGTCATTAAGGAGCAGGTAGGGGTTAGACAGTACAGAGACGGGTCTTTAAGGAGCAGGTAGGGGTTAGACGGTACATAGACGGGTCATTAAGGAGCAGGTAGGGGTTAGACGGTACAGAGACGGGTCATTAAGGAGCAGGTAGGGGTTAGACAGTACAGAGACGGGTCTTTAAGGAGCAGGTAGGGGTTAGACGGTACAGAGACGGGTCATTAAGGAGCAGGTAGGGGTTAGACAGTACATGAAGGTGCTCACCACAACAGAGGCGGTCACCTGACCGTGCAGCACCTCCACCATGTGCTGCAGTGCCTCTACGCTCCACTGGGGGGCGTAGGAGAGCACATCACAGTCTGGCCGGCTGCTGGGAGGCTGAAACCCTGCGGCCTTCACCTTCAGAGCCCTGACAGGAAACCTGAGCAGCTCTGCCGGCATCTCCCTCAGCCTGAGACACACAGTACACAGTGTCATGTACACAACTACCGAGGACTCACACATTAACACACAACTACCGAGGACTCGCACGCATTAACACACAACTACCGAGGACTCACACACATTAACACACAGCTACCGAGGACTCGCACACATTAACACACAACTACCGAGGACTCACACGCATTAACACACAACTACCGAGGACTCGCACGCATTAACACACAACTACCGAGGACTCGCACACATTAACACACAACTACCGAGGACTCGCACACATTAACACACAACTACCGAGGACTCGCACGCATTAACACACAACTACCGAGGACTCACACACATTAACACACAACTACCGAGGACTCGCACGCATTAACACACAACTACCGAGGACTCGCACGCATTAACACACAACTACCGAGGACTCGCACGCATTAACACACAACTACCGAGGACTCGCACACATTAACACACAACTACCGAGGACTCGCACACATTAACACACAACTACCGAGGACTCGCACGCATTAACACACAACTACCGAGGACTCGCACGCATTAACACACAACTACCGAGGACTCGCACGCATTAACACACAACTACCGAGGACTCACACACATTAACACACAACTACCGAGGACTCGCACACATTAACACACAACTACCGAGGACTCGCACGCATTAACACACAACTACCGAGGACTCGCACGCATTAACACACAACTACCGAGGACTCGCACGCATTAACACACAACTACCGAGGACTCGCACACATTAACACACAACTACCGAGGACTCCCACACATTAACACACAGCTACCGAGGACTCGCACGCATTAACACACAACTACCGAGGACTCGCACACATTAACACACAACTACCGAGGACTCGCACACATTAACACACAACTACCGAGGACTCGCACGCATTAACACACAACTACCGAGGACTCGCACGCATTAACACACAACTACCGAGGACTCACACGCATTAACACACAACTACCGAGGACTCACACACATTAACACACAACTACCGAGGACTCACACACATTAACACACAACTACCGAGGACTCGCACACATTAACACACAACTACTGAGGACTCACACAAACATTACGGACATACAGAAGTTTAGTGATGATGATGAAAGAGTGAGCTGGTCAACGAGTGGCAAAATAAACAAAAACACTTTAAATGTAAAGCAGGAAGTTGAAGACTTGGGAGGTCCAACTCCGGTGGTGGGTCTTACTTGCTGGTGGGCAGGGTATCGTTGGACCCATAGTCCACATGTTGGACCAGGATCATGATGGGGTCCAGACTGCAGAACTCCATCAGCTTGGCCCGGTAGTACCGCCCATCTCTATACTCTGCTATACACGCCCCTCCTGGATGGGGGGGGGGGGGGGGGGGGAGTTTATCATCTGATTGTTATTTTTTTTAGCTGTTACTATGTTTGTTTTGTTTTTATAATTTGTTATATGCTTCGGCATTATAAACTGTTTCTTTCATACCAATAAAGCAATTAAAATAGAATTGAGAGGGACAGAAAAGGCCAAAGTATTATATCAACTAAACACAAGAAAGTCTGGATACAGATGTTCCTCCATGAAGTAGGGAGAGGAGAGGGGAGGGGGGAGGGGGGGAGAGGAGAGGGGAGGGGGGGAGGGGGGAGGGGAGAGAGGGTGACGACGGGGGGGAGGGTTACCCAGAGGGAAAAAGGACAGGCAGGGAGGCAGCTCAGCCACTGTGACCCTGGACATCTGGTCCAGTCCCTCATCTGCCTCCACGCTGCTCTCTAGTGGCCACAGGAACAACTGCAACACACACACACACACCGTAGGTGAGACGCACAGCAGGGTTCTCCCCACACAGTGCCACAGTGGCGCTGTGCCGCTTCTTTACAGCGCCACTGTGAAACATGTCACCATGTCTGCATTGTGTGGGTGGCAGCGCCTGCCCCTCCATGTACACCCCTAGAGAGACCCTGGACACGATAAGATGGGCGACAGCAAGACCAGAAGACCAGAAAATCTACAGCCAAACGGACAACAAAAACAACGAAACACACCGACATCACAGCAAACGGTTGCACCGCGTGTCTTCACGCACCGTTTCCTCGCGTCGGGCTACGGTCTGCCGTTTCGGGTACCCACCTCGTTAGGGGTGCAGACGTGCTTGACTTTAACCCTGAAGCGGGACCCCTCTGGGGGCAGGGAGGGGGAGATGAAGGGCCCCAGTGCGGTGCCCTGAGGGACGCCGAGTCCCTGGAGAAGACGACATTCAGTCATTAGCACAGCGGGTTTCCGATCTGTGGGTTACGACCAATAAGTGGGTCACAGCAGGGGACCGCATGGGCGTCTTTTATGCCTTTTCTGTTTCGTTTGCTAGGTGATGGGATACGGTTGCTAGGTGATTGCCATGGTTGCTAGGTGACTGCATGTGGTTGTTCTATGGACGGTGTGTGGTTGCTCTAGGGACTGTGGTTGCTAGGTGATGGCGTGTGATTGCTCTAGGGTGTGTGTGTGTGGTCGCTAGATGACTGCATGTCGTTGGTAGGTGATTGGACGTGGTTGCTAGGTGACTGTGTGGTTGCTAGGTGATTGTATGTGGTTGCTCTAGGGGCTGTGTTTGGTTGCAAGTTGATTGCGTGTGGTTGCTATGTGACTGCGTGTGGTCGCCATGTGACTGCGTGTGGTCGCCATGTGACTGCGTGTGGTCGCCATGTGACTGCGTGTGGTCGCCATGTGACTGCGTGTGGTCGCCATGTGACTGCGTGTGGTCGCCATGTGACTGCGTGTGGTCGCCATGTGACTGCGTGTGGTCGCCATGTGACTGCGTGTGGTCGCCATGTGACTGCGTGTGGTCGCCATGTGACTGCGTGTGGTCGCCATGTGACTGCGTGTGGTTGCTCTAGGGACTGTGTGGTCGCTATGTGACTGCGTGTGGTCGCCATGTGACTGCGTGTGGTCGCCATGTGACTGCGTGTGGTCGCTATGTGACTGCGTGTGGTCGCCATGTGACTGCGTGTGGTCGCCATGTGACTGCGTGTGGTCGCCATGTGACTGCGTGTGGTCGCCATGTGACTGCGTGTGGTCGCCATGTGACTGCGTGTGGTCGCCATGTGACTGCGTGTGGTCGCCATGTGACTGCGTGTGGTCGCCATGTGACTGCGTGTGGTCGCCATGTGACTGCGTGTGGTCGCCATGTGACTGCGTGTGGTCGCCATGTGACTGCGTGTGGTCGCCATGTGACTGCGTGTGGTCGCCATGTGACTGCGTGTGGTTGCTCTAGGGACTGTGTGGTCGCTATGTGACTGCGTGTGGTCGCCATGTGACTGCGTGTGGTCGCCATGTGACTGCGTGTGGTCGCTATGTGACTGCGTGTGGTCGCCATGTGACTGCGTGTGGTCGCCATGTGACTGCGTGTGGTCGCTATGTGACTGCGTGTGGTCGCCATGTGACTGCGTGTGGTCGCCATGTGACTGCGTGTGGTCGCCATGTGACTGCGTGTGGTCGCCATGTGACTGCGTGTGGTCGCCATGTGACTGCGTGTGGTCGCCATGTGACTGCGTGTGGTCGCCATGTGACTGCGTGTGGTCGCCATGTGACTGCGTGTGGTCGCCATGTGACTGCGTGTGGTCGCCATGTGACTGCGTGTGGTCGCCATGTGACTGCGTGTGGTCGCCATGTGACTGCGTGTGGTTGCTCTAGGGACTGTGTGTGGTCGATAGGTGATTGGTTGTGGTCGCTAGGTGTGTGTGTGTGGTTGCTAGGTGACTGTGTGTGGTTGCCATGTGCTTGGTTGGTCTAGGGACTGTACCTCCTCTGTACCTCCGCGTGACGGCGACTAGGTGACGGCGCGTGATTGCTCTAGGGAGTGTGTGGTCACTAGCTGACTGCATGTGGTTGGTAGGTGATTGTACGTGGTTGCTAGGTGACTGTGTGGTCGCTATGTGACTGCGTGTGGTTGCTCTAGGGACTGTGTGTGGTCAGTAGGTGATTGGATGTGGTTGCTAGGTGACTGTGTGGTCGCTAAGTACTTGGTTGGTCTAGGGACTGTACCTCCGTGGAGATGTCCCAGTGGTCCAGGATGGGCAGGCAGGGTGCTGAGGTCTGGACCTGCAGGAAGATCAGCTTCAGTTTACTGTTTAGTGTTGCTACTTGGTGAAGTATAATGTTGACACTAAATACTACTAATACTAAACCTTGACATCACACATACAGCACACACTGGATAAACTGGTCTAGAGTGGTGAGTGAGGGTTGAGGGTAACTGGTGACCAGTGAGACCTGCTGGCTGAGGAGCTTCATGTCCATGTAGACGTGCTGCTGGTGGCAGAGGATCCTGCTCAGAGACAGTCCATCCAGGAAGATCTCCACCGTCACCAAACCTCGAGGGTCTGCTGGGACCTCCTGTAACCAGATAACTAGTCACTACTGGGGCGTGTTTGATAACATTACCAGATAACTAGTCACTACAGGGGCGTGTTTGATAACATAACCAGATTACTAGTCACTACTGGGGTGTGTTTGATAACATAACCAGATAACTAGTCACTACAGGGGCGTGTTTGATAACATATAAGAAGATAACTAGTCACTACAGGGGCGTGTTTGATAACATATAAGAAGATAACTAGTCACTACAGGGGCGTGTTTGATAACCAGATATAACCAGATAACTAGTCACTACAGGGGCGTGTTTGATAACATATAAGAAGATAACTAGTCACTACAGGGGCGTGTTTGATAACCAGATATAACCAGATAACTAGTCACTACAGGGGCGTGTTTGATAACCAGATATAACCAGATAACTAGTCACTACAGGGGCGTGTTTGATAACATATAAGAAGATAACTAGTCACTACAGGGGCGTGTTTGATAACCAGATATAACCAGATAACTAGTCACTACAGGGGCGTGTTTGATAACATATAAGAAGATAACTAGTCACTACAGGGGCGTGTTTGATAACCAGATATAACCAGATAACTAGTCACTACAGGGGCGTGTTTGATAACCAGATATAACCAGATAACTAGTCACTACAGGGGCGTGTTTGATAACATATAACCAGATAACTAGTCACTACTGGGGCGTGTTCGATAACCAGATATAACCAGATAACTAGTCACTACAGGGGCGTGTTTGATAACATATAACTAGTCACTACTGGGGCGTGTTCGATAACCAGATATAACCAGATAACTAGTCACTACAGGGGCGTGTTTGATAACATATAACTAGTCACTACTGGGGCGTGTTCAATAACATAACCAGATAACTAGTCACTACAGGGGCGTGTTTGATAACATATAACCAGATAACTAGTCACTACAGGGGCGTGTTTGATAACATATAACCAGATAACTAGTCACTACTGGGGCGTGTTCAATAACATAACCAGATAACTAGTCACTACAGGGGTGCACATAGTGTCCGAATTCCCTCTACACTTGTTCTTCCAATAGTGTACTATAGTGTTCACTATTCCCTCTATACTTGTTCTTCAAATAGTGTACTACAGTGTTCACTATTCCCTCTATACTTGTTCCCTAAATAGTGACTATATAGAGTTGACTATGTAGGGAACATATCAGCTGCATGTGAACTTTGACCTTACCAAGACCTGCACGTCAACGCATCGTTGGAGCAGCAGCTCTCTGAGGAGGCCCACCGCATCCTTCTGCCACGCCCTCCCCACCTGATGGACAGATTGACACAGAGATGCTGTTACAGCCCTAATAGACAGATAACCCTCTCTCTCTCTTCATCTAAAGGTCTGTAACTCTCTCTCTCTCGCTCTTCATCTAAAGGTCTGTAACTCTCTCTCTCTCTCTCTTCATCTAAAGGTCTGTAACTCTCTCTCTCTCTCTCTTCATCTAAAGGTCTGTAACTCTCTCTCTCTCTCTCTTCATCTAAAGGTCTGTAACTCTCTCTCTCTCTCTCTTCATCTAAAGGTCTGTAACTCTCTCTCTCTCTCTCTTCATCTAAAGGTCTGTAACTCTCTCTCTCTCTCTCTTCATCTAAAGGTCTGTAACTCTCTCTCTCTCTCTTCATCTAAAGGTCTGTAACTCGCTCTCTCTCCATCTAAAGGTCTGTAACCATCTCTCTCTCTCCATCTAAAGGTCTGTAACCATCTCTCTCTCTCCATCTAAAGGTCTGCAACCATCTCTCTCTCTCTCTCTCTCTCTCTCTCTCTCTCTATCTAAAGGTCTGTAACCATCTCTCTCTCTCTCCATCTAAAGGTCTGTAACCATCTCTCTCTCTCTCCATCTAAAGGTCTGTAACCATCTCTCTCTCTCCATCTAAAGGTCTGCAACCATCTCTCTCTCTCTCCATCTAAAGGTCTGTAACCATCTCTCTCTCTCTCCATCTAAAGGTCTGTAACCATCTCTCTCTCTCCATCTAAAGGTCTGTAACCATCTCTCTCTCTCTCTCTATCTAAAAGTCTGCAACCATCTCTCTCTCTCTATCTAAAGGTCTGTAACCATCTCTCTCTCTCTCTCTCTCTATCTAAAGGTCTGCAACCATCTCTCTCTCTCTATCTAAAGGTCTGTAACCATCTCTCTCTCTCTCTCTATCTAAAGGTCTGCAACCATCTCTCTCTCTCTCTCTCTCTATCTAAAGGTCTGCAACCATCTCTCTCTCTCTATCTAAAGGTCTGTAACCATCTCTCTCTCTCTCTCTATCTAAAGGTCTGCAACCATCTCTCTCTCTCTCTCTCTATCTAAAGGTCTGCAACCATCTCTCTCTCTCTCTCTCTCTCTCTATCTAAAGGTCTGCAACCATCTCTCTCTCTCTCTCTCCATCTAAAGGTCTGTAACCATCTCTCTCTATCTAAAGGTCTGTAACCATCTCTCTCTCTCCATCTAAAGGTCTGTAACCATCTCTCTCTATCTAAAGGTCTGTAACCATCTCTCTCTCTCTCCATCTAAAGGTCTGTAACCATCTCTCTCTCTCTCCATCTAAAGGTCTGTAACCATCTCTCTCTCCATCTAAAGGTCTGTAACCATCTCTCTCTCCATCTAAAGGTCTGTAACCATCTCTCTCTCTCCATCTAAAGGTCTGTAACCATCTCTCTCTCTCTCCATCTAAAGGTCTGTAACCATCTCTCTATCTCCATCTAAAGGTCTGTAACCATCTCTCTCTCCAACTAAAGGTCTGTAACCATCTCTCTCTCTCAATCTAAAGGTCTGTAACCATCTCTCTCTCCAACTAAAGGTCTGTAACCATCTCTCTTCTCTCTCCAACTAAAGGTCTGTAACCATCTCTATCTCCAACTAAAGGTCTTTAACCATCTCTCTCTCTCCATCTAAAGGTCTGTAACCATCTCTCTCTCTCTGTATCTCCATCTAAAGGTCTGTAACCATCTCTCTTTCTCTGTATCTCCATCTAAAGGTCTGTAACCATCTCTCTTTCTCTGTATCTCCATCTAAAGGTCTGTAACCATCTCTCTTTCTCTTTATCTCCATCTAAAGGTCTGTAACCATCTCTCTTTCTCTTTATCTCCATCTAAAGGTCTGTAACCATCTCTCTCTCCTCTCTCTCTGTGTAGAGGTCTGTAACCATCTCTCTCT
>JAOPHQ010000929.1:50000-57500 GCA_030340625.1 Merluccius polli
GTACTTAGTGTCGAGATGGTCTCTATAGTAGAGTACTTAGTGTCGAGATGGTCTCTATAGTAGAGTAGTTAGTGTTGAGATGGTCTCTATAGTAGAGTACTTAGTGTTGAGATGGTCTCTATAGTAGAGTAGTTAGTGTTGAGATGGTCTCTATAGTAGAGTACTTAGTGTTGAGATGGTCTCTATAGTAGAGTACTTAGTGTTGAGATGGTCTCTATAGTAGAGTAGTTAGTGTTGAGATGGTCTCTATAGTAGAGTACTTAGTGTTGAGATGGTCTCTATAGTAGAGTACTTAGTGTTGAGATGGTCTCTATAGTAGAGTACTTAGTGTTGAGATGGTCTCTATAGTAGAGTACTTAGTGTTGAGATGGTCTCTATAGTAGAGTACTTAGTGTTGAGATGGTCTCTATAGTAGAGTACTTAGTGTCGAGATGGTCTCTATAGTAGAGTACTTAGTGTTGAGATGGTCTCTATAGTAGAGTACTTAGTGTTGAGATGGTCTCTATAGTAGAGTACTTAGTGTTGAGATGGTCTCTATAGTAGAGTACTTAGTGTGGAGATGGTCTCTATAGTAGAGTACTTAGTGTTGAGATGGTCTCTATAGTAGAGTACTTAGTGTTGAGATGGTCTCTATAGTAGAGTACTTAGTGTTGAGATGGTCTCTATAGTAGAGTACTTAGTGTTGAGATGGTCTCTATAGTAGAGTACTTAGTGTTGAGATGGTCTCTATAGTAGAGTAGTTAGTGTTGAGATGGTCTCTATAGTAGAGTAGTTAGTGTTGAGATGGTCTCTATAGTAGAGTACTTAGTGTTGAGATGGTCTCTATAGTAGAGTAGTTAGTGTTGAGATGGTCTCTATAGTAGAGTACTTAGTGTTGAGATGGTCTCTATAGTAGAGTAGTTAGTGTTGAGATGGTCTCTATAGTAGAGTACTTAGTGTTGAGATGGTCTCTATAGTAGAGTACTTAGTGTTGAGATGGTCTCTATAGTAGAGTACTTAGTGTTGAGATGGTCTCTATAGTAGAGTACTTAGTGTTGAGATGGTCTCTATAGTAGAGTAGTTAGTGTTGAGATGGTCTCTATAGTAGAGTACTTAGTGTTGAGATGGTCTCTATAGTAGAGTAGTTAGTGTTGAGATGGTCTCTATAGTAGAGTACTTAGTGTTGAGATGGTCTCTATAGTAGAGTACTTAGTGTTGAGATGGTCTCTATAGTAGAGTACTTAGTGTTGAGATGGTCTCTATAGTAGAGTACTTAGTGTTGAGATGGTCTCTATAGTAGAGTACTTAGTGTTGAGATGGTCTCTATAGTAGAGTACTTAGTGTTGAGATGGTCTCTATAGTAGAGTACTTAGTGTTGAGATGGTCTCTATAGTAGAGTAGGTAGTGTGGAGATGGTCTCTATAGTAGAGTACTTAGTGTTGAGATGGTCCCTATAGTAGAGTAGTTAGTGTTGAGATGGTCTCTATAGTAGAGTACTTAGTGTTGAGATGGTCTCTATAGTAGAGTACTTAGTGTTGAGATGGTCTCTATAGTAGAGTACTTAGTGTTGAGATGGTCTCTATAGTAGAGTAGTTAGTGTTGAGATGGTCTCTATAGTAGAGTACTTAGTGTTGAGATGGTCTCTATAGTAGAGTAGTTAGTGTTGAGATGGTCTCTATAGTAGAGTACTTAGTGTTGAGATGGTCTCTATAGTAGAGTACTTAGTGTTGAGATGGTCTCTATAGTAGAGTACTTAGTGTTGAGATGGTCTCTATAGTAGAGTAGTTAGTGTTGAGATGGTCTCTATAGTAGAGTACTTAGTGTTGAGATGGTCTCTATAGTAGAGTAGTTAGTGTTGAGATGGTCTCTATAGTAGAGTACTTAGTGTTGAGATGGTCTCTATAGTAGAGTACTTAGTGTTGAGATGGTCTCTATAGTAGAGTACTTAGTGTTGAGATGGTCTCTATAGTAGAGTACTTAGTGTTGAGATGGTCTCTATAGTAGAGTACTTAGTGTTGAGATGGTCTCTATAGTAGAGTACTTAGTGTTGAGATGGTCTGTATCAGGGCTGTAAACTAACGGTCGCCACTCGCCAAATGCGACTAAAATATTCCCCTGGCGACTTAATTTTGGAGGGATACACGCCACTGGGGCGGGTAAATGTTTGTCCCGAATGGTCGTGCTCTTGCAATAAATTGATTTGTTGTGTGTCACACTGAAGTCTCTCCCCCGACGTCACCGCTGTAGAAAATAGTTCCCCCGAAGCAACGTAGCGTGCGCGTTACCGCTCTTTAAAACTTTGGCGGCGCAGTGAGTGAGACTCGAGCGCAGCAATGTGGCGGCATATCCCCGGTGTGACCGAACCAAAGAGGAAAAATACAGAGGAGATAGGTGACAAAGAAGGCGAAACGTCGACGAAAAAAGCAAAAGTGAGAAAGTTCAGTGAGAAGTGGAAGACTGACAGGGAATGGCTTCAGTACGACGACTCGACGGGTGTCATGTTTTGCTCCGTCTGCCGGACACACGCCAAAGAAAAACAGCGCGGAAATTCATTTGTGGTGGGCAACAAAACGATGAAAGTGGAGACCATCCGGGAGCACGAGGGAAGCCGGTGTCACGGTGTCTGTAAATCAGTGGCTCGGGCTCAGTCCGAGCCACTCTTTTCTCAACCCGCTGTTGCTGCCTTGACATGTTTATCGGAGGAGACGAGAGCCAAACTGAGGGCCATGTTTAGGACAGCTCATGCCCTTGCGAAGAAGGGGAGACCGTTCACGGACTACGAGTGGATTTGCGAGTAAGTGAAAAATGTTATTTGTCAATGAAATGATTCTGATTCCCGGTACCCTCATCATATTGTTTACATTAATGTTAAGCTAAGGCCAAGGCTTGCTAAATTAGCTAACGTTACCTAGCTAGCTCTATAAAAATGTATTAGCCCCACAATGTTATGGCTTTTTTTTTCTTTCTTTTTTTTTTTTTTTTTATACAATTGTTTGATAACGTTAGCCCCGTTTGACCTCAGATACAACGTTAACGTTACCTCTGAAGTGAGCAGGGCTAGTTGTCCTCATTGGTGGTGAAGACAAATTTAACACACCTGTAAACTGTTCACCTTTTTTATGTCAACCAGGGTAGTAGAAGTGAATGAAGAGGGTTTTAGTTTTGCATGGTGTTGTCACCTTTTCCACTTCTCCAGAGTTTGTAGGTCTGAATAGCAATAGCAAAACTAGATGTATTGGAACATTACTGTATCTGTGTTATTAATATTATTGGATTAGTGTTAATGTTTGGCATGATTTTTGATTTGATTTTTGCAGCTTGGATGAACAGAAAGGCATTGCCTTGGGTGCAACCTACCGGAACAAAACACAGGCGAAAGAGTTCACCCAATACATCGCCGAGGCGGAGAGAGATGAAATCAGGCAGATGCTGAAAAAGACTAGATTCCTGTCCATCATGTCCGACGGCTCCACTGACAGTTCGGTGAAAGAGGAGGAGCTGGTATATGTGAGGTGGAGTCACATGGGCAAGATAGAGAGCAGGTTTGTTGGGATCAAGTCAGTCGAGAAGGCAGATGCAGCACACATAACCAGCACCATCAGAGAGATCATGGTGCGTGTGTGCGAAGAATGGGAGAGCAAGTTGGTCGCCCTGGCAACAGACGGCGCTGCTGTGATGGTGGGAGCAAAGAGCGGTGTGGTCAGCCGGCTGAAGGGGGACCGGGCTTATATCATTGGTATCCACTGCATGGCTCACCGGCAAGAACTGGCTTTCATGGATGCTATCAAGTCCCATGCCATGTTCCAGCGAGTAGAAGAATTCCTCAGTGGCCTCTACACTTTTTACCATGCCAGTCCACTGAACAGAGCTAACCTGGTCAACAGCTTCCAGGCTCTCGGGCACAAACCACTGGTGCCTACAAGGATCGGTGGGACCCGATGGGTAGGACACCTCCTACGCGCCCTGGACCACTTCCTGCGGGGCTTTCAGGGGATTGTCCAACATCTGGAGCAGGTAGTGGCATTATTAATATATCAAAGGAATGTGTGACTGTGACAGTGCCTGTCGGTGTTCTGATAAGTGTTTTTGAAAAGCTAGTAATTTTATTGTATGTGTTTGTTCTTGATGTGTTTCAGATTCAGTCTTGTGATGCTGCAAATGTCAGAGGAGTCCAACAGGCCAAAGCCAGAAAGTACTACTCCACTGCCAGGGAGGCTGTCTTCATCCGCTTCTGTGGATTCCTTCATGACACACTGACACACCTGAGCAGCCTGTCCGTCTCGCTCCAGAGGTCTACCATCACCATCGCCGAGGCCCACAGCTGCTTGAGCGCAACACAGGCAGTCCTCAAAAAGTATAAAACCAGGTATGGTCATTTAAGAAGTAATAGGAAATAACTGACTCTGAACTTTATTAATAACAATGATTCCAACAAGAGAGGGGTAGAATGTGTGAATGTGTTGTAAAGGTTTATTCTGATAGGATAGTAAAAATTAGCCTTTTTTTTCCACCAGAGAAGGGCCCATGCAGGCCGCAATGACAAAAGCTATGAGGGACAACAACAACAGCTATGAGGGAATTTCACTGACAAGCAGTGACAGCCAGACCCTCGTCGCCTCACGGGTTAAACTGCTTGACAGGCTAGTCGAGAGTATGACCGACAGGTTCCAGGATGTCAGTGTAGGTGTGCTGTGTGCCACTAAGCTCGTCAGCTTTGCCAACTGGCCAGAGTCAGGAGATGCAGCAGCAGGTGTTTTTAAATTAAGTACTACAGCAGAGCACTTAAATTCAGGGTCATGAAGATTATATTTTAATTTTGAGAAATAAAACATGCATTATGCTTGTTGTAATGTAGACCTATGTGTACAACTCTTCTAGATTTTGGTGACACTGAAGTGGAGACACTGGTGAACCACTTCAGGCCTGTCCTGGAGACCTGTGGCATCCATGCTGAGAACGTGATGGACCAGTGGACTGTCTTGAAGTCCTTCATGTACCAAGAGCCACAGTTCCTGTCACAACCACACGTGTCCTGGGCCACTGTGAACAGGAGCCATCAGCACTCCTGCCCTGACCTGCTGGCTGTCATCGACCTGGTCCTGTCCCTTCCTGCCTCCACTGCGGACTGTGAAAGGGGTTTTAGCACCATGAAGATGGTGAAAAGTGATTGGAGGTCCAGCCTTCTGTCTGACACTCTGTCAGATCTTCTGATCATTCAACTCTGCTCCCCAGACATAAAAGACTTTGATCCGAGGACAGCTATGATGCTGTGGCACGAGAGCTCAGTTAGAAGCAGACGGCCTGACTATATGGATGGTGGTGCAAAGAGGGTGTCTGAGAGGGTGTCTGCTGAAGACAGTGATGAGGAGTTCTGATTAGAGATGCATACTGGATCGGATTGGTCCCATCTGTAGTTCTGATGAGTAATTAATGAGTGTTTCCTTTGTCGCAGTTTTGCACTGTTAAAGTTTTCAATTTGCAATGTTTGAGATGAAATGAATGAAATTCAATTAATAATATTAAAATGTATTTTTAAATAATACTTTGGCCTCTGAGTCATTTCTAAGCATATACTGCTATATAATACTGTTATCTCAATGAAAAGTACTGAAACAGATGTATATTCAACAAAAAGAGGCAATTTATTATTTGGCCGGTAAAAAATTTACTTGACCGGTAGATTTTTTCATCTACCGGTCCCCTTGGCAGGTGAGCCAAAAAGTTAGTTTACAGCCCTGTCTGTATAGTAGAGTACTTAGTGTTGAGATGGTCTCTATAGTAGAGTACTTAGTGTTGAGATGGTCTCTATAGTAGAGTAGTTAGTGTCGAGATGGTCTCTATAGTAGAGTAGTTAGTGTTGAGATGGTCTCTATAGTAGAGTACTTAGTGTTGAGATGGTCTCTATAGTAGAGTACTTAGTGTTGAGATGGTCTCTATAGTAGAGTAGTTAGTGTTGAGATGGTCTGTATAGTAGAGTACTTAGTGTTGAGATGGTCTCTATAGTAGAGTACTTAGTGTTGAGATGGTCTCTATAGTAGAGTACTTAGTGTTGAGATGGTCCCTATAGTAGAGTACTTAGTGTTGAGATGGTCTCTATAGTAGAGTACTTAGTGTTGAGATGGTCTCTATAGTAGAGTACTTAGTGTTGAGATGGTCTCTATAGTAGAGTACTTAGTGTTGAGATGGTCTCTATAGTAGAGTACTTAGTGTTGAGATGGTCTCTATAGTAGAGTACTTAGTGTTGAGATGGTCTCTATAGTAGAGTACTTAGTGTTGAGATGGTCCCTATAGTAGAGTACTTAGTGTTGAGATGGTCTCTATAGTAGAGTACTTAGTGTTGAGATGGTCTCTATAGTAGAGTGGTTAGTAGTGGTTAGTGTGTCAGTACTTTGATGTTCATCAATGCCCGGGCTCCAGTCAGGTAGTGGGAGAAGCAGTCAGATGCTGTGGCCGTCCAGGTAGCCCCCCCTGCTGGTCTGGAGGACCCACATGGCAACATGAGTGAGTTAGTGAGCCCTATTATAAATATAAGTATTATATTACCTCTATATTAGCAGGACTTTATTCAATTGTATTATATACACAGCCAGTAACCATGACGACTATGAATAATGTCAGTGATAACAGTGATAATTTATATTAGCAGGACTTATACTTTATTATACATAGCCAGTAACCATGACGAGTATGAAGCCAGTAACCATGACGAGTACGGATAACCTCAGTGATTGCGATGCTGAGTGACCGCTGGTCAGTAGAGTGTGTGTGTGTGTGTGTGTGTGTGTGTGTGTGTGTGTTAAACCTGATGTCAGCCAGTCTGCACTCCAGGGCGAGGGAACCCTCCAGGGTGGGCTGCAGCGGTCGCAGGCTGCTCACATGCAGCTTCGCCTTGCTGCCAGAGTCACAGCGCCGCACCTACACACCACCAGGGTTATTCATATTATTATTATTATTAGTAGGTGTATCGACAGGAAGAAGGCGTAATGACGTAGGAAGGAAGTAGGAGTGACCTCAGCGATGTTATTAGAGGAGACGTCTGCGAGGATCCGACCGCGCTCCCAGACGCCGTTGACCAGAGCACAGCAGAACATGTTCTCCTTCCACACCACGTCCTGGAGCTCACAGTCCTGGGCACACTCCTGCACACGCTCAGACACCCTACACACACACACACACACACACACACACACCTCAATTCAGTTTCAATAAGCAGAGGACCTCAAGGCTTGATCAGCAGGTGACCGCCAGGTAGACAGGTTATACAGGTAGACAGGTTATACAGGAAGACAGGTTATACAGGTAGACAGGTTATACAGGAAGACAGGTGATGCATGCAACAGCAGTGTTTAACCAATTGGGGGCGCTTCTCTAACGTTCCTGTACCATTTGAGCTGTGTGTCGTTCTGGAGCAGCTGAACGTAGAAGCTGCCAGGGGAGGTGACATGGGTGACCTTCACCCGGATGTTCTCCCGGACGGTGGGCAGCTGTAGCTGGGGGCGGGGCTCCGTGTCCTGACTGACA
>JAOPHQ010000929.1:62500-87605 GCA_030340625.1 Merluccius polli
TTAGTTTTGATTGTTATGCAATTATGATTTGTAACTATAACCCCAACTATTAAAAGAAAATGTCTTATTCCATATTCCTTATATGGTCATATATGACGAGTGCGATGCCCATACCAGTCCCTTGGACGAGTGGTGCAATGGCCGACAGAGTCCTCTTCTTCTGTGCCCTCCGTTTGTCATTGGCCAATTCAGGGCCGGTGGGCGGAGGAGCTGTGGTACCGTTCAAAAAGCTCTCACTGCCAACTGTTGAATGACCAAATATCAACAATCTTATAGATGAAGAATGGACTTAACTCTCACATTTCCCCAAAAGTAAAAACAAATACAAGAACTCGTCATTTTAACATCACTGCGAATAAACCCATCTGATGTAGTGCATCATCAGGCTTATGTAGGGTTCAACACCCAGTCTGATGTATTTTTGGATGATTTTTGCACATTTAGATTACTGTGTAAATTAAGGGCAAATACCAATAACTAGGTCTATTGTAAGGTATCGACCACAAAAATAGACTAGGCCCAATAACACTGCCGGAACGTTAAGAACGAACGTTATTTTACGTTCCGAACCGGTTCAGGAACGATATGTTGGTGGCGGAACGCAAGAACGAAAACGTTAAATATACCGGTTCGGTTCGGAGCGGAACGATTGAAAAATAATTTCGTTTTCAAGCCCTGATCATCAGGCATATGTAGGGTTCAACACCCAGTCTTGACGTAGTGTATCATCAGGCTTATGTAGGGTTCAACACCCAGTCTTGACGTAGTGTATCATCAGGCTTATGTAGGGTTCAACACCCAGTCTTGACGTAGTGTATCATCAGGCTTATGTAGGGTTCAACACCCAGTCTGATGCTGTGTATCATCAGGCATATGTAGGGTTCAACACCCAGTCTGATGCTGTGTATCATCAGGCATATGTAGGGTTCAACACCCAGTCTGATGCTGTGCATCATCAGGCTCATGTAGGGTTCAACGCCCAGTCTGACATAGTGCATCATCAGGCTTATGTAGGGTTCAACACCCAGTCTGCTGCTGTGCATCAGGCTTATGTAGGGTTCAACACCCAGTCTGACGTAGTGTATCATCAGGCTTATGTAGGGTTCAACACCCAGTCTGACGTAGTGCATCATCAGTCTGATGTAGGGTTCAACACCCAGTCTGATGCTGTGTATCATCAGGCTTATGTAGGGTTCAACACCCAGTCTGACGTAGTGCATCATCAGTCTGATGTAGGGTTCAACACCGAGTCTGATGTAGTGTATCATCAGGCTTATGTAGGGTTCAACACCCAGTCTGACGTAGTGTATCATCAGGCTTATGTAGGGTTCAACACCCAGTCTGATGTAGTGTATCATCAGGCTTATGTAGGGTTCAACACCCAGTCTGATGCTGTGTATCATCAGGCTTATGTAGGGTTCAACACCCAGTCTGACGTAGTGCATCATCAGTCTGATGTAGGGTTCAACACCCAGTCTGACGTAGTGTATCATCAGGCTTATGTAGGGTTCAACACCCAGTCTGATGTAGTGTATCATCAGGCTTATGTAGGGTTCAACACCCAGTCTGACGTAGTGCATCATCAGTCTGATGTAGGGTTCAACACCGAGTCTGATGTAGTGTATCATCAGGCTTATGTAGGGTTCAACACCTAGTCTGACAGTGTATCAGGCTTATGTAGGGTTCAACACCTAGTCTGACAGTGTATCAGGCTTATGTAGGGTTCAACACCCAGTCTGACGTATTGTATCATCAGGCTTATAGTGTTCAACACCCAGTTTTTTCATTAAAATGACATACATCGCCTAGCCCTACATGAAAGCAACGAGTGAAATAAGGAGATGCGACCAAGAAAGGACAAGTTATTGCTCTCACAAGCACACGCTACCAATTCCTAGGGCTGCACACTTTGCTTCGACTGGTCTCAGATCCATGTGATTTTGGATAAAAGCACCTGCTAAATGACTAAAAATGTCCCTATTTATACACTTGCATTACATTTAAACACACCTTCACACCGCTGCTCCTCCTCCTCCTCCTCCTCCTCCTCCTCGATGAGGTTCTCTATGATGACGTCAGGTATGAGTCGTCGGGGAGCAGGAGGTTTTACTGGGGTCAGAGTTCGCGTCCTGGGGTTGAGGCAGGCAGCCGGTTCTGACCTGCCGCTATTCACCACGAGTCTCCCCTGCTCCTCTCTGGACCTCACCATCCCTGGAGGTGTAGCCTGCTCCTCCTTCCCTCTTTTATGTTGACCCAGCACCTCCTTCACTCTTTTATGTTGACCCAGCACCTCTTTTTCTGCAGAAGCTGAAGCTCCTCCTCGCACCTCCATCTCTACAGGTGTCCTCCGCCGCGCCTCAGACTTTGGAGTCGAGCACCTCCTCCTTGGCAGGGGTCTGGTAGCTTGCTCCTTCAGCAGGCTGAGGGGGAGCAATGGGGGGGGAGTTAGTCTATTAGATAGAGTCGATGATTATACCGGATTAGATTACCATCATACTATGACTACTACATTACTATTCTATAATAAAAGTACCTGATTAGATTATTATACCGACTATATTAATTACTATTCTATAATAGATTACCAGATTAGACCATCATACTATGACAAGGGTTACTGAATTAGATTACTATATGATAATAGGTTATATTACTGTATTAAATTAGATTACTATACAAAATTGAATGCATAGGTGTGTTAGGTGTGGATCTTCCATGGCCTCAACGATTCGAAGGCTAACCCCAACCGTCTCCATGCATCCTCAATTGTCTTTATTACTGCACATGGCTACTTTTTTAAATTAATACAAGTCATATAAATCTGACCAAATGTGGTAAATGTAGTCTTGTGGTCCAATTGAGGTTAAAGCCAGGCCTTGAAGTTGTGTTTTAGTGATTTTATTTAAAAAGGCTGCACACGAACAATGACAGACCACTATTACACAAACACGTCAAAGCTGACACGGCTAATAAGCCATGTGTTCATAATATGAACACACTTTTTTGTCAGTGCCATACACATTGGTCATTTCTTAACACATTATGTAGATGATCGTAAACAGTAATAAAGTTGCAGATAAATGTTTTCTTTATTTGAATCGCTGCACAAACAAGAAATCACAATAACCTCAATTGTTTAAAAAAGAAAACTAAATAATCAATGTGGATGCTACTGAAATAAATGTCATGTTTTAGTGTGAATAACACCTAATGCATTATCAGTTGGTAGCCCTATATCACTATAGGGCCATATCACAACATCTGATGAGGGCAGAGGTCAGGACTTGATGCCAATAAAGTGAAGTACAGCAAAGATAGAGAGGTTTTAGTAGAGATGGGTTTAGGCGGAGTCTCCAAATAAAACAATAAATCCAATGCAAACCAATGCAAAAATGACAATACAAGCATGATGAGAGACAGGTGAATATCGAGAACCCATTGTTCAATTTTAACATTTGGCATTTATTTATTTATTTTATTATTGGCTTTTCAGTCCAGAGCCCTTAATTGTAGGGTCGGGTTGTTTTAATTACATTTAGGCCTAATTATATTTCCAAAACTTCTAAATATGTTCTGTCACTGCATCGATGCAGAGGTCCACATCCGCATTGTGATGCATCTAAGATTCGAGAAATGTCCACACTTCTAGTGTGTGCTTGCATGCGCGTGTGTGTGCATGCGTGTGTGCATGTGTGTTTGTGTGTGTGTGTGCGTGTCTCTCTCACGGTTTGGGGGATCCGATGTTGAGTTTGAGAGATGCGGTGAGACAGTCAGACAGGCTGTCAGTCTGGAGCACACAGCTGTTAACACACGCTACATAGTTAGGAACACGCTAAATACAGTAAGGAACACACTACATAGTTAGGAACACGCAACTGACACGCGCTACAGTTGGGAACACGCAACTGACGCGCTACAGTTGGGAACACGCAACTGACGCGCTACAGTTGGGAACACGCAACTGACGCGCTACAGTTGGGAACACGCAACTGACACGCGCTACAGTTGGGAACACGCAACTGACACGCGCTACAGTTGGGAACACGCAACTGACACGCGCTACAGTTGGGAACACGCAACTGACACGCACTACAGTTGGGAACACGCAACTGACGCGCTACAGTTGGGAACACGCAACTGACACGCGCTACAGTTGGGAACACGCAACTGACATGCGCTACAGTTGGGAAGACGCAACTACAACACAGTTAGGAACACGGTCAGAGTCACATGATCTACCTCAGTCCTGATCCCATGGTGACGCTCACATCAAAACTCTCCCTGATTACAGGAGCCTGCAGGGTCTCCAATACCTGGAGAAAACACACACGCACACACACACACACACACACACACACACACACACACACACACACACACACACACACACACACACACACACACACACACACACACACACACACACACACACACACACACACACACACACACACACACACACACACACACAAGTAGAAGTACCCTAATAAAGAAATGTTTCTAGAAAGGAACCAAGGCCATAGGAAGCATCCTAATCCGAAGTTCTATGTTGTGTACCATCTAGTGGTTCTGGTTGTACTCTCCGTACCTCTTGTAGGTCACAGTAGAGCTCCAGGGATGGGTGGAGGCGGACCTGGCGAGCCTTCCTCATGGCCATGTCCATTGTGTCCATCATTTCCTGGACCCTGGACAGCTGCACCTGGGTGCTGGGGAAGTGGACCTCCAGCTCCTTCAACTCCTCCAGCAGAGTCTCCTGCCTGTTGGGCCCCAGGAACACGTGGGACAAAACTTAGACAATACAAGAATACCAACGCCAACACTAAAATGCTAACCCTACTAACCCTAACCCTAAAATACTAACCCCAACCCTTGAGAGGAGAGTCAGATGTTAAAGACAGAGTGGTGAGCAGAGTCAGATGATAGAGACAGAGAGGTGAGCAGAGTCAGATGTTAAAGACAGAGAGGTGAGGAGAGTCAGATGTTAAAGACAGAGAGGTGAGGAGAGTCAGATGTTAAAGACAGAGAGGTGAGGAGAGTCAAATGTTAAAGACAGAGAGGTGAGGAGAGTCAGATGTTAAAGACAGAGAGGTGAGGAGAGTCAGATGTTAAAGACAGAGAGGTGAGGAGAGTCAGATGTTAAAGACAGAGAGGTGAGGAGAGTCAGATGTTAAAGACAGAGAGGTGAGGAGTCAGATGTTAAAGACAGAGAGGTGAGGAGAGTCAGATGTTAAAGACAGAGAGGTGAGGAGAGTCAGATGTTAAAGACAGAGAGGTGAGGAGAGTCAGATGTTGGAGACAGAGAGGTGAGGAGAGTCAGATGTTGGAGACAGAGAGGTGAGGAGAGTCAGATGTTAAAGACAGAGAGGTGAGGAGAGTCAGATGTTAGAGACAGAGAGGTGAGGAGAGTCAGATGTTAGAGACAGAGAGGTGAGGAGAGTCAGATGTTAAAGACAGAGGAGGTGAGGAGAGTCAGATGTTAGAGACAGAGGAGGTGAGGAGAGTCAGATGTTAAAGACAGAGAGGTGAGGAGAGTCAGATGTTAAAGACAGAGAGGTGAGGAGAGTCAGACGTTAAAGACAGAGAGGTGAGGAGAGTCAGACGTTAAAGACAGAGAGGTGAGGAGAGTCAGACGTTACAGACAGAGAGGTGAGGAGAGTCAGATGTTAAAGACAGAGAGGAGAGGAGAGTCAGATGTTAAAGACAGAGAGGAGAGGAGAGTCAGATGTTAAAGACAGAGAGGAGAGGAGAGTCAGATGTTAAAGACAGAGAGGTGAGGAGAGTCAGATGTTAAAGACAGAGAGGTGAGGAGAGTCAGATGTTAAAGACAGAGCGGTGAGGAGAGTCAGATGTTAAAGACAGAGAGGTGAGGAGAGTCGGATGTTAAAGACAGAGAGGTGAGGAGAGTCGGATGTTAAAGACAGAGGTGAGGAGAGTCGGATGTTAAAGACAGAGGTGAGGAGAGTCAGATGTTAAAGACAGAGGAGAGGAGAGTCAGATGTTAAAGACAGAGGAGAGGAGAGTCAGATGTTAAAGACAGAGAGGTGAGGAGAGTCAGATGTTAAAGACAGAGAGGTGAGGAGAGTCAGATGTTAAAGACAGAGAGGTGAGGAGAGTCAGATGTTACAGACAGAGAGGTGAGGAGAGCCAGATGTTAAAGACAGAGAGGTGAGGAGAGCCAGATGTTAGAGACAGAGAGGTGAGGAGAGTCAGATGTTAAAGACAGAGGAGAGGAGAGTCAGATGTTAAAGACAGAGAGGTGAGGAGAGTCAGATGTTAAAGACAGAGAGGTGAGGAGAGTCAGATGTTAAAGACAGAGAGGTGAGGAGAGTCAGATGTTACAGACAGAGAGGTGAGGAGAGTCGGATGTTAAAGACAGAGAGGTGAGGAGAGTCGGATGTTAAAGACAGAGGTGAGGAGAGTCAGATGTTAAAGACAGAGGAGGTGAGGAGAGTCAGATGTTAGAGACAGAGGAGGTGAGGAGAGTCAGATGTTAAAGACAGAGAGGTGAGGAGAGTCAGATGTTAAAGACAGAGAGGTGAGGAGAGTCAGATGTTAAAGACAGAGAGGTGAGGAGAGTCGGATGTTAAAGACAGAGAGGTGAGGAGAGTCGGATGTTAAAGACAGAGAGGTGAGGAGAGTCAGACGTTAAAGACAGAGAGGTGAGGAGAGTCAGACGTTAAAGACAGAGGTGAGGAGAGTCAGACGTTAAAGACAGAGAGGTGAGGAGAGTCGGACGTTAAAGACAGAGAGGTGAGGAGAGTCGGATGTTAAAGACAGAGAGGTGAGGAGAGTCGGATGTTAAAGACAGAGAGGTGAGGAGAGTCGGATGTTAAAGACAGAGAGGTGAGGAGAGTCAGATGTTAAAGACAGAGAGGTGAGGAGAGTCAGATGTTAAAGACAGAGAGGTGAGGAGAGTTAGATGTAAAGACAGAGAGGTGAGGAGAGTCAGATGTTAAAGACAGAGGTGAGGAGAGTCAGATGTTAAAGACAGAGGTGAGGATGAGAAGGTGATTAGAAGGTGATTAGATGTTAAAAGGCTGGATGAGACAACCTTCTGGTTGCTAAGATACGGTCTACAGCTCATGGAGGAAGGGGTTGGTTGTACCTCTTGTGGAGGAGGTTGGTAGCTTGGACCACAGCCTCATTGATCTCCCCTCTCAACCTCCGCTTGTCTCTATGGGCCTGGACGGACTGACCCAACACCAGAGTCTGGAAAACACAAATTACTATCATCTACTTACCTTACCCTATCCCATAACACACACATCACCAGCATTTAGACTAATATTGTGATTGTGTGTTTTTGATTGTTTGATTTTGTCTAAGTGATGTTGAGCAGGTGATTTTATGACCCGTGTATCAGGTGTTACATTTAGTCAATTAGCAGACGCTTTTATTTAACGCAAGCTGGGACAAAAAAAGTTAAAGTGCAAAAGTGGATAGTAAATGATGTATTGTTGTATTGTATCATGTTATTAGGGGTAGTGCAAACAGTTACAATAGATATTACATATCAAAGTGCTTTCTTAAATTTCACAACAATAGTACAGCTCAACTAGATGATCCCAAATGAGTTCAGGTGGAACAAGGTGATCATCACCTGATGAATGTGCTCCAGGTGGGCCATGTTCTCCGCTGCTTGGGCCAGAGCTTCATCCACAAGCTTCTCCACCCTGTTGGCATCTAAAGTGGGCTCAACACACTACACACACACAGGCTGATCATTTAACACAATGATTTAGTGCACTTGGATGAAAATCAACTCATTTAATCGATTCCGCCCCCCTTGACCCGGATGTTTAAAATACACTCTTAATATACATATATATGAAATAGTCTTTTAACTACTTTCCAATGTCTTATCAGATGCCATTATTTCAAGTAGGGATGGGCATTTCATGCAAAAATACTATTCAACATTTGCTGGAACTATTCGACCATTATGCAAGCTAAGAGCTTAGCTTATTATTATTATCTCTGTGTTCATATCTTTATAATACCAGTGTTGACTTGTTCCTCAAACCAATGTCACGTTTCCATCAAATCTGCCATTGTTCATCAGTGATATCTGACACTTTCTAAAACAACAACTTTCTATCTGAATTTAGTATTTGAAGCTGCTGCTAACAGATGCCATGATGACACCTGACACCCGACCCACTGGTTACCTGCTCTGGAGGCGCTACCTGGCCTTGCTCCTTTAAGCCTCGATCATCTCCCTCGCGGTTGTCCATGAAGTCGTCTCTGCCTGGTGGTTTGGTCTCCTCTGTGTCGTCGCCCTCTGCATGGCCAAAGTCCCGTCTATTGTCGGTTGTCGGTTTGGCATCGGCGGTCGTTTCAGCATCATCGGTGGTTTTTCCGGCGTCCATTGGGACAGTGTTATTTGTTGTGACATTGTTGTCTTCAGTGTTATTTGTTGCGACAGCATTGTCTTCAGCGGCATTTGTTGCGACAGCGTTGTCTTCAGCGTTATTTGTTGCAGCGGTGTTGTCTTCAGCATTATTTGTTGCAGCGGTGTTGTCTTCAGCTGTTATTTGTTGCGACGGCGTTGTCTTCAGCATTATTTGTTGCGGCGGTGTCGTCTTCAGCATTATTTGTTGCGGCGGTGTCGTCTTCAGCATTATTTGTTGGAAGTGGGACTACAGTCGGGCCCTTGGGTTTCTTGCGCTGCCTTGCTGCTCTGTTGCCTTTAGTGCGCAAGTCCAGCCTTTCATGGAGAAGTACTGACATCAATAGAGGGACACCTGCACTTCAAGCTAATACATGTTTTTGAGCAACTTCACTGAATAAATGTATAATCATGTAATCTCATGTCTTTAGTTTCAAGTCCAACTCAAGTCAAGTCTTTAGGTTCAAGTCCAACTCAAGTCAAGTCACGTCTTTAGTTTCAAGTCCAACTCAAGTCAAGTCAAGTCTTTAGTTTCAAGTCCAACTCAAGTCAAGTCAAGTCTTTAGGTTCAAGTCCAAGTTTTTTGGGTTCAAGTCAAGTCTCCAGTCTTAATAGTAAAAGTGGACATGGATTAATAAAAGCGGACACGACACTGATACAGTGTGGGTCTAGCGGTGTTAACTGATGGGCTGCCGAAATAACAGCTAAACCCGGAAAAACATAAGAGGCGATCCCCGGTCAAGTGCCAGGGTTTGGGTTAACCCTAACCTTGACGCGTCTAGCGGCCCACCTGACATGTCCAGCAGGCTACCTGACGTGCTTCAGAGCGGAGGAGTCTGTGGTCAACTACGGTGGCCACTGAGGGGAAATCGGCTGAGATAATAACAATGCAGTGTTTTCCCAATACGCATACAGCAGCGGCGCAACAAACAATGCATTCAATGATTATTTATCATAGCCATTAGAATCCAGTTTTTCCTTTCAAGTCTCCAGAGAGACTCGAGTCTCACAGCAGTCAAGTCTCAAGTAAGTCAAGTCTGACAGCAGGCGAGTCCAACTCAAGTCTCAAGTCCCCAGCTCTGCCTCAAGGTGCATTCACATGAGATGTGTCGACACACTGCGTGACCCACTCCATTGTTTTCCAATGGGGAAAACCGTGTGTGAACACAACGCCCAACCTAGCGACGCGTAGTCTCCCACCATGTCTCATGTGAACGCACCTTCAGGCGTCCCCTCTTGGGGTCCCGAGCCCAAGGTTGGGAAACACTGCCCTAGTCTTTCTCCTGCCCCCCCCCCCCTCCCTCCCCTCACCTGTTCATCTGGTTTATCCGAGCTGTGTAGATGAGGCCGACGATCCGGCTGTCTACCTGCAAACCATAGACCCCATCCTCCGGAAGACTAGACTCCACCTAGAACCGCAACCATTACACATTTATTACGTTGTTTTTTCTTTACAACTAAAATATAAATTTAAGCCTTACACATTCCTAATTATCAGAAAATGTCGTGTTTCCTGTGGCATTGTGCAATTTAAGTTTGAGCGAAGGTAGGACATTGTAAAGGTTGTGGTTAAATACATAGAAAGCTCAAAGACAGTAAAAAACAAATATTCTAATATATTATATAATAATATTCTAATATTTCTAATTAGCAATGTTTTGGTAATAACTTGTTGTTCTTGATGATATACATGTATTTACTTATTTATTTAACTAATGTATTAAATTCAAGCACACTGAGATGTGAGACTGTGATTTCTCCCCAGGTGTTGTGTGGTACCTCGCAGTCCGGGCAGAGAACGCCGCCGTCGGCCTCCAGGGACTGCAGACAGCCGCCGCAGAAGACGTGTCCACACAGCAGCACATGGGGAAGGTTCCCCGGGTTACTGCCCTCTGGAAAACACACAACACCACCGTGAGGAACCAGAGACCATCCACTGAACTTCAAGACCATGCAACATGAAGACCATACGCTTAACTTCAAGACCATGCAACATAAAGACCATCCACTGAACTTCAAGACCATGCAACATGAAGACCATACGCTTAACTTCAAGACCATGCAACATAAAGACCATCCACTGAACTTCAAGACCATCCACTGAACTTCAAGACCATGCAACATAAAGACCATCCACTGAACTTCAAGACCATCCACTTAACTTCAAGACCATGCAACATAAAGACCATCCACTGAACTTCAAGACCATCCACTTAACTTCAAGACCATGCTGCAACATAAAGACCATCCACTGAACTTCAAGACCATGCTGCAACATAAAGACCATACACTTAACTTCAAGACCATGCAACATAAAGACCATCCACTGAACTTCAAGACATTGCAACATAAAGACCATCCACTGAACTTCAAGACCATGCTGCAACATAAAGACCATCCACTGAACTTCAAGACCATGCAACATAAAGACCATACACTTAACTTCAAGACCATGCAACATAAAGACCATCCACTGAACTTCAAGACCATGCAACATAAAGACCATCAACTGAACTTCAAGACCATGCAACATAAAGGCCATCCACTGAACTTCAAGACCATGCTGCAATATAAAGACCATACACTTAACTTCAAGACCATGCAACATAAAGACCATCCACTGAACTTCAAGACCATGCAACATAAAGACCATCCACTGAACTTCAAGACCATACAATATAAAGACCATCCACTGAACTTCAAGACCATGCTGCAACATAAAGACCATCAACTGAACTTCAAGACCATGCAACATGAAGACCATCCACTGAACTTCAAGACCATGCAACATGAAGACCATCCACTGAACTTCAAGACCATGCAACATGAAGACCATACGCTTAACTTCAAGACCATGCAACATGAAGACCATCCACTGAACTTCAAGACTATGCAACAAAGACCATCCACTGAACTTCAAGACCATGCAACATGAAGACCATACGCTTAACTTCAAGACCATGCAACATGAAGACCATCCACTGAACTTCAAGACTATGCAACAAAGACCATCCACTGAACTTCAAGACTATGCTGCAACATGAAGACCATACGCTTAACTTCAAGACCATGCAACATGAAGACCATCCACTGAACTTCAAGACTATGCTGCAACATAAAGACCATCCACTGAACTTCAAGACTATGCTGCAACATAAAGACCATCCACTGAACTTCAAGACCATACAACATAAAGACCATCCACTGAACTTCAAGACCATGCAACATAAAGACCATCCACTGAACTTCAAGACCATGCAACATGAAGACCATCCACTGAACTTCAAGACTATGCTGCAACATAAAGACCATCCACTGAACTTCAAGACTATGCTGCAACATAAAGACCATCCACTGAACTTCAAGACCATGCTGCAACATAAAGACCATCCACTGAACTTCAAGACCATACAACATAAAGACCATCCACTGAACTTCAAGACCATGCAACATAAAGACCATCCACTGAACTTCAAGACCATGCAACATGAAGACCATCCACTGAACTTCAAGACTATGCTGCAACATAAAGACCATCCACTGAACTTCAAGACTATGCTGCAACATAAAGACCATCCACTGAACTTCAAGACCATGCAACATAAAGACCATCCACTGAACTTCAAGACTATGCTGCAACATAAAGACCATCCACTGAACTTCAAGACCATGCAACATAAAGACCATCCACTGAACTTCAAGACCATGCAACATAAAGACCACACAACATAAAGAAACATCACAACATAAAAGAAACATACAGACTATACAACATAAAGAAACATACAGACTATACAACATAAAGAAACATACAGACTATACAACATAAAGAAACATACAGACTATACAACATAAAGAAACATACAGACTATACAACATAAAGAAACATCACAACATAAAGACCATACAACAAAGAAACATAAAGACCTTATTATATTATACTATATGCCCATCAGGAGTATCAAACCGTGAACACGTGGTCAGATAAGCTTTAGCTTCATTAGCTAGCTAGCTAGCTAGCGGGAACGTGTCTCCTCCGGTAATAACTCGCCCCTAAACGTTATAAATGGTTTTATTTCTTATTCCGTGTGTGTGTTTTACCGGGCAGGGTGAACGTGTCTCCGCAGCGCCGGCACACCACCGAGCTGGACATGCTGCTTCCGTCCATCTTCAACCTTCACTCTGCACTCTTCAACCGCTGGTCTCAACGTGCACCGCGTCGCGCGCAGCGCAGCTTCCCGCCCAAAGCCCGACTCTTTCCGCCTCCGTTCACTTCCTGTGGGGCGCGAGCGCCGCTGAGTGCTAAGCATGCTGGGATTGCTCACTCCCCGCCGCTAAATCTGAATCTTAAAATTCAGAAATTGAACTTCAGAAATTTATTCAAATGAGCGCGAAGCCACGCGACCACCGATCAACAAACAGGACGTCGGCGTGACGTCATGACCACCGATCAACAAACAGGACGTCGGCGTGACGTCACGTCATGACCACCGATCAACAATCAGGACGTCGGCGTGACGTCACGTCATGACCACCGATCAACAAACAGGATGTCGGCGTGACGTCGTGACCACCAATCAACAAACTTTTTATCTGAATATGACGTTTTGTTTTTGTTTTTGTCAATCTTATTAGCTCACAAAAGTCTTTCATGCACCCACAGCGTCAACATGATAACGAAAATATACATAAATACATTTATAATAACTTCATGCACACAAAATATATATTTATAAAAACAAACATTTTATTGTAGATTATCTGAAATTTGAATTTAAAAACTCGGTTAGCCATTCGCTGCTGCAGGGGTCCGCTGGTCTGGGCCTTGGGCAAAATAATTTATCTTTTTGAATGTTTATACTTTTGCAGTTACAAAATATTAAGTTAAAATCTGCCTGGTTTCAGATATCAGAAATTCATAACACACTCTTCCTATTCTCTCAAACGATTTCATTTGTACATTTTCTCGACTCTTTTTTGGTGACGTCTGCATGAGGTTAATACTTTTTTTCACCATTATCGACTGAATATTCATATTAATATTCAAATATTCAATATTTAAAATCTTTATTAAATTGCCAAAATAGCTCAAAAACCTTACACTAGACCCCAAACAAACAACCGAGGCCAGAACATTTTATACAATAACTTTATGTACACTTTTACACTTCATTAACAAATCATTCAGGGCTAGCGCTCTGAGAAGGAAGGTGTGGCCGTCGTAATCCTCGTAACGCTCCAGTTTTGGTTCGTTTTCGCCGCCCTCCATTGTCTTGACACCACTTGGATCCAGTGTCTCTCCGGGAGGATAGTGGCTTCATGTAGAAAAATAGAACGGAGGAAAACAAAATGTCCGCTAAACCTTCCCATCTAATTTCCACTAAACTGCGTCTCAGCGAGGCGGACTGTGTTCTGCTGTGAAGGGGAGAACACGATAAAACCAAACCCCAACAGGGAAAAGGAAAATCAAAGCACTAAGTCAACATTTCAAAAGTGGAGCCCACCTTAACATCAGGAGGACCTCAACGTGTCCCATCATCATATTAAAACACTTTTCAGTCAGCTCTGTTTTTAAACATTTCTGAAAACATATATACATCCGTTCATTAATCGCAATCTGATTTGGTTTTCCACGCCTTGTATGAACCCGCCCCTTTCAACCCTAAGTCCCGCCCCCATCTGGCAAAATGCAACGGCCCCTCTGACAGACAGCCCAGTGTGTGTGTGTGTGTGTGTGTGTGTGATTAGGCCTGCGCCTGTTGCTATGGTAACGTGTATTCAAACATTCATGCCGAGAGAAGACATGCACGGGACAATCAAGAGAACAAAAGGCACTGTGGGAAGGATATTATGGGATGTGGCAAGTATAGTATAGTATAGTGTGTGTGTGTGTGTGTGTGTGTGTGTGTAATGTAAGTGTGTAATTGTGGAGCCCCTGGTCCTTTGACACAGTTCTCAGTCTCCTGGCTTCCCGCTCAGAAAGTCCAGTGGTGTGTGTGTGTGTGTGTGTGTGTGTGTGTGTGTGAGAGAGATGGTACATGTGATGACGGAAGGCAGCACCGAGTGACAAGTGAAGGAACAATGTAGTCATGGAAACCAGAAGGTATATCCATTCCGAGGGCTCCCCCTACTGGTGAGGACAGGTAACGTCTTTCAGGCTGCACAGATACCACACAGAGGGGCAGCGTCTTGCCCCAACATCCATGGAGGGGGCGGGGCTTGTGGAGAGGGCGGGGCTTGGATTGGCTTGGCTTGGGGGAGGGGGGGGGGGGGGGGGTGGTGGTTCCCAGTGGTTATTTGACACAGAGCAGTCCTCCGACGTTAGACACAAACTCCTCCAGGCTCTTGAGGAAGACCACCTTCTGCTTGCGGTCCATGGTGGGGGGGGTGATGGACAGCTTGTTGAAGGCGTCGACGAGGCGCTGGTAGATGACCGCGTCTCTCTGCGAAGACAGCAGGGCCTCCACCAGCTCAGAGTACTCCGCCTGACGCACAGAAACATGACAGGACATCAGCATAACGTACCGGGACACACGTCCATCTCCTTTATCCGTCTGTGTTGCACTGACCTGGTGGAGACAGACGAGCGTGTAGAGCGCTTCCCCCGCAGCGACCGTCATCTCCATGCTGTGCTTCTGCAGCACCAGCATGTCAAACACCAGCTACACACAGGGGCAAAGGCCAAAGGTTAGGACCAGGAGAGAGGGGAGGTCAACGTGGTGGAGTACAAACATGCGGGCGGTCTGCGTGTACCTTGAGGAAGTGGCGAGTGGCGATGAACAGTGGCGACTCCTTGTCCTGGTTCTTGGCACACTGCTCTGCCAGAGGGGACAGGGCTTCCAGACACAGCTGGCTGACCTCTGAACTCATCCTGCAGGGCAAAGGTCAAGGTCCAAACACAGCCATCTGTAACAGTTACACACAGTGGCTTGACGGCATAGAGGCCATGTGGAAACGCTGATACAAACAGCATTCAGCTTCAGAGGTCAACTTTCAAACCCATTTCTAATGTCTTGTATTCCGGACCTAATATATCTTTGTTACACTTTGTTGAATACTCCATTCTGATTGGTCAATTACTGCATTTGTTGCTATGAATAACAGACCGTTGCTATGAATAACAGACCTCTGCTATGAATAACAGACAGCTGCTATGAATAACTATGGACGTCATTTCCAACCATAGAATCCAACGGACTAATTTTTTTAGCCGAAGCAATACAATCATTTTTAAATCAATAAAATATTTTGTTTGTTATTTTTTGCCAAATTATTGATTTCTTTAGTAAGTAGGCATGTAATAAGCAGGGTAATGTACAGCCAGCCGGTCATTATTGCGAAATAAACGCCATCAGGGTGATGCAGGCCCCTGATGAGGGCTTCAGTCTTCATGTCGTAGCTTAGTGTTCCTAGCCTAGCCTAGGGTCCTAGCCTAGGGGTCTTAATAGCCTAGCTGTCATAGCCTAGCCTAGCCTATTAGTCATGTTTGTGGTAGTTGGGAGGATACGAGGTCATGCCCAGCTCCAGGGAGAACATCAGGCTCTTGAAGAGGTCTTCTGGAAGCTGAGGGATCTTCTCTGGAAAGATCTCACAGATGAAGGTGATCAGCTTGTAGTACTGGTTACACAGGGAGGGGAACTGGAACAGAGAGAAGCGTATAAACACAGTTGAGGATCATCCCAGACTAAACCTACCCAGGTTTATTCACCTTGAGGGTTAGGGCTAACCCTAACCCTGAACCAGGTTTAGTCTGGGATGAGGGTTCATCTGAGGTCACCTTGAGGGTTAGGGCTAACTCTAACCCCTAACCAGGTTTAGTCTGGGATGAGGGTTCATCTGAGGTCACCTTGAGGGTTAGGGCTAACTCTAACCCCTAACCAGGTTTAGTCTGGGATGAGGGTTCATCTGAGGTCACCTTGAGGGTTAGGGCTAACCCTAACCCTGAACCAGGTTTAGTCTGGGATGAGGGTTCATCTGAGGTCACCTTGAGGGTTAGGGCTAACTCTAACCCTGAACCAGGTTTAGTCTGGGATGAGGGTTCATCTGAGGTCACCTTGAGGGTTAGGGCTAACTCTAACCCCTAACCAGGTTTAGTCTGGGATGAGGGTTCATCTGAGGTCACCTTGAGGGTTAGGGCTAACCCTAACCCAGAACCAGGTTTAGTCTGGGATGAGGGTTCATCTGAGGTTACCTTGAGCAGATCCTGAGACATGAGTGGGAGGACGATGTTGACTCCGTACAGAACAACATCGGCCGCCGAGACCGGTCTGCTGCTGGACCCGGTGCCCTGATCCTGGCCGCGAAACACCTCGTCTACACACACACACACACACACACACATACACACACACACCATGGGCCATGAAAAGGAGGTTCAGATGGTTCGGTTGGGTGAATGGATGGAATAATGAATGGAGATGATGTAGAGTTTGGGGGGGGGGGGGTGGCTGACCTGTGTCGCTGAAGTCGATGAACTCTTTGGAGAGCAGGTTAGTGAGCAACTCCATGATGAGGAGGAGGTCCTGGTATTGGTCCTCCTCCGCCGTGGTCTCCGCCCGCCGCCGCCCTGCGTTGTTCTTAGAGTAGACCTGGAGCAGCGTCAGGCAAGCCTCGTACAGCCTCATGCACTTAGACTGGAGAGAGAGAGAGAGAGAGAGAGCCTCATACACTTGGACTGGAGAGAGAGAGAGAGACTCATACACTTAGACTGGACAGAGAGAGAGAGACTCATACACAGACTGGAGAGAGAGAGAGAGCCTCATACACTTAGACTGGAGAGAGAGAGAGAGAGAGAGAGAGAGAGAGAGAGAGAGAGAGAGAGACTCATACACTTAGACTGGAGAGAGAGAGAGAGAGAGAGAGAGAGAGAGAGAGAGAGAGAGAGAGCCTCATGCACTTAGACTGGAGAGAGAGAGAGAAAGAGAGAGAGAGAGAGCCTCATGCACTTAAACTGGAGAGAGAGAGAGAGACTCATACACTTAGACTGGACAGAGAGAGAGAGACTCATACACTTAGACTGGACAGAGAGAGAGAGACTCATACACTTAGACTGGAGAGAGAGAGAGAGCCTCATACACTTAGACTGGAGAGAGAGAGAGAGAGAGAGAGAGAGAGAGAGAGAGAGAGAGAGAGAGAGAGAGAGAGAGAGAGAGACTCATACACTTAGACTGGAGAGAGAGAGAGAGCCTCATGCACTTAGACTGGAGAGAGAGAGAGAAAGAGAGAGAGAGAGAGCCTCATGCACTTAAACTGGAGAGAGAGAGAGAGAGAGAGAGAGAGAGAGAGCCTCCTACACTTAGACTAGAGAGAGGGAGAGAGCCTCCTACACTTAGACTAGAGAGAGAGACTCCTACACTTAGACTAGAGAGAGAGAAAGAGAGAGAGAGACTCCTACACTTAGACTGGAGAGAGAGAGAGAGAGAGAGAGAGAGAGAGAGAGAGAGAGAGAGACTCCTACACTTAGACTGGAGAGAGAGAGGCTAATAAACTTAGACTGGACAGAGAGAGAGAGAGAGACAGCGAGCGAGAGAGAGACCTACCTCTCCCAGGTAACAGATCTGTTTGTGAGCGACCTCTACAAACACCTCGATGATGAGGTTGATCGTCTCTGGCGTGTTGCGGTACACCTGCGACACGAGAACACAAACACACAGACACACATATTAATCTCCTCATCTCTTCCCATCGTCATGGTAACAACCTATTACCATGCTGACCGTCTCAAAGGGTTTCAAAGGTCCAACTTTCGACTGCTAAATGATTAAAGTTAAATGCTGTGCAACAACTGGTGACCCTAACCCTAACCCCACCTCCATGAGGCCAATGCAGCTGGACAGGAAGTCCATGAGGAAGGAGAAGAGCGACGCCACGTTGTCGATCTGCGTTGCCTCCGCGATGCCACATAGCGCCTCCAGGGTGGCAGTGATCTCCTGCCGGACCTCCGTCTCCTGGCTGATCTGAGAGAAGTTCTCCTGGTTGATCAGCTTGAGGAACCGCTGCTGCAATGGGTGCAGAACCTGGCGGAGAGACAGAGGGTCAGTTAGGATGGAGAGACAGAGGGTCAGTTAGGATGGAGAGACAGAGGGTCAGTTAGGATGGAGAGACAGAGGGTCAGTTAGGATGGAAGAGATAGAGGGTCAGTTAGGATGGAGAGATAGAGGGTCAGTTAGGATGGAGAGATAGAGGGTCAGTTAGGATGGAAGAGATAGAGGGTCAGTTAGGATGGAAGAGATAGAGGGTCAGTTAGGATGGAGAGATAGAGGGTCAGTTAGGATGGAGAGATAGAGGGTCAGTTAGGATGGAGAGATAGAGGGTCAGTTAGGATGGAAGAGATAGAGGGTCAGTTAGGATGGAAGAGATAGAGGGTCAGTTAGGATGGAGAGATAGAGGGTCAGTTAGGATGGAAGAGATAGAGGGTCAGTTAGGATGGAAGAGATAGAGGGTCAGTTAGGATGGAGAGATAGAGGGTCAGTTAGGATGGAGATATAGAGGGTCAGTTAGGGTGGAGAGATAGAGGGTCAGTTAGGATGGAGAGATAGAGGGTCAGTTAGGATGGAGAGATAGAGGGTCAGTTAGGATGGAGAGATAGAGGGTCAGTTAGGGTGGAGAGATAGAGGGTCAGTTAGGATGGAGAGATAGAGGGTCAGTTAGGATGGAAGAGATAGAGGGTCAGTTAGGGTGGAGAGATAGAGGGTCAGTTAGGATGGAGAGATAGAGGGTCAGTTAGGATGGAGAGATAGAGGGTCAGTTAGGATGGAAGAGATAGAGGGTCAGTTAGGGTGGAGAGATAGAGGGTCAGTTAGGATGGAAGAGATAGAGGGTCAGTTAGGGTGGAGAGATAGAGGGTCAGTTAGGATGGAGAGATAGAGGGTCAGTTAGGATGGAAGAGATAGAGGGTCAGTTAGGGTGGAGAGATAGAGGGTCAGTTAGGATGGAGAGATAGAGGGTCAGTTAGGGTGGAGAGATAGAGGATCAGTTAGGGTGGAGAGATGGAGAGATAGAGGGTCAGTTAGGGTGGAGAGATAGAGGATCAGTTAGGGTGGAGAGATGGAGAGATAGAGGGTCAGTTAGGGTGGAGAGATAGAGGGTCAGTTAGGATGGAGAGATAGAGGGTCAGTTAGGATGGAAGAGATAGAGGGTCAGTTAGGGTGGAGAGATAGAGGGTCAGTTAGGATGGAGAGATAGAGGGTCAGTTAGGGTGGAGAGATAGAGGATCAGTTAGGGTGGAGAGATGGAGAGATAGAGGGTCAGTTAGGGTGGAGAGATAGAGGGTCAGTTAGGGTGGAGAGATAGAGGATCAGTTAGGGTGGAGAGATGGAGAGATAGACGGTCAGTTAGGGTGGAGAGATAGAGGATCAGTTAGGGTGGAGAGATGGAGAGATAGACGGTCAGTTAGGGTGGAGAGATAGAGGGTCAGTTAGGATGGAAGAGATAGAGGGTCAGTTAGGGTGGAGAGATAGAGGGTCAGTTAGGATGGAGAGATAGAGGGTCAGTTAGGGTGGAGAGATAGAGGATCAGTTAGGGTGGAGAGATGGAGAGATAGAGGGTCAGTTAGGGTGGAGAGATAGAGGGTCAGTTAGGGTGGAGAGACAGAGGGGCCCCACCTCGGTCCAGTACTGCTGCTTGGTGTCTGCGTCCATGTGGGCGAAGCCCCCCAGGACCAGAGCCTTCATGAGGGTGCGCTGCACTGTGCTGGACAGCAGGTGGAGCGGCGGGCTGCGGCTGGCAAACTGCTTGGCCAGGTTCCACCAGTTCTCACACTGCACCACCATGTTGGCCCTGGGGAGGAAGCACAACCCGTCAGCACTTCAAAATAAGAGACTTTCAAAATAAAAGTGGCCCTTGGTGTGGTGAGAGAGTGTTGGGTCAGTGGACCAGATGACGGATCAGAATCAGAAAAACTTGTATTGCCAAGTAGGCGTTCACATACAAGGACTCACAGGAAATACAAGACGCAAAGATACCAACTGATGGTCTGATAAGTGTTAATGGTTTCACACCAACATAAGTGGTTTGCCTTTTAAGCCCTGTGGAATATTAACTAGTGATGGTTATCATAGCTAATCCACCAGTGCACCTCACAGGGGCGTTGTTTCATACAATAAACACAATACATCATAATGATGAATCATTTAGATGCGCTAACTTTATACTTATGAGCTATGCTTGCGAGCCAACAATGCCAGCTATGATTTCTCAGCAGGAACGGCTGCATTCAAAGGATCCTTTACACGGGACAGCCAACTGGAAAGGATCCTTTATCCCGGGGATAGTCAATGACGTAGCAGCCGAGAAATGAGCCCACCTGCAGCCGAAGCTTTGGGAGTCATTTATTTATAAAGTACAAACTCCAAACGTCGACTGCTCTACCGCAGCCCTCATAATTCATGGAAGTTGTTTCACAGACATCAAAAGAAATTGCAGAGCTTCAATTGTCGACGGCGAATGCTAGAGTCAACTCACCACTTTTTACTCAAATTAAATCATTCTTTGTACATTTGTTTTGTTTTATTTTACGATTGTTTGGGATATAAAAAAACGTTTGGTGAAACTCAACTGTGGAGCGTAACGGCGAGCTGACGTGAGACTGATGGCGACGGCGTTTCAGCGTCAGCGTATTGCTTCAGACTTTCCATGTTTGGTTCATGGATTCATTATGAAATTAATACTTTTTCTTGGCTGCTTGTCAGATAAAATAAGCGCATTTAACTTTGGACTCTGGTAACTTGTGATGGCATCTGCCATTATTTTTTCTACATACTTTTATTCATTTTATAGATTTAAATGATTAAACAGAAAACAATGGTGGTTAGATGTATCCACATTGAAAATAATTGTTAGTTGTGGTCCTCACCTCTCCCTCCGCTCCACCAGTGTGACCAGCAGCTCCACCGTGTCGTTGGCCAGTTCCGGCTCTGAGCTCCACACAGACAGGTTGCTGATCACCTTCTCCAGCAGATATCCCACAATCCACTGGGCTCCCTCTGTGTCGGGGCCGAAGGCCGTGACCAGAGGTATGCTGACCTGGGGTCAGAATAATTAAAGTTCAAACCCATTGATTCAAATTCATTTAACATTCATAACAGAAAACGGATTAAACCGATTGATTCAAGGTTCAGTGAAACGACAACTGATCACAAATTCAAGGCTGATTGTCGGTGTATAACAGACAACTGGATCAAACCCGTTTTAGAAAACAGTTTCATTCCCACTGCAATCAATCCTGAACTCCAGTCGCTGAGGATTATGCATTGCCCCTTAAGTATTATGAAATGTGTCTGTCTGTATGTATTTATGTTTTATGTTTAAATGTAATGTTGGAACCTGTACTAAGGAGCTGTACTGAGACTAAATTCCACCAGCCTGGCTGTGTGGTCATTAATACATTATTATTATTATTATTATTATTATTATTATTATTAGACGGTACAGCGGCTTGCTGGAGACACTGCTGCGTGATTCAACATTGCTGCTACCTGTTGGTAGAGCTTCTCGTCCACCAGCAGGTACGTCTTGGCCCAGCGGCGCAGGAACCACACGATGTCTTTCCCCATCTGAGGGCTGAGCAGCGTGGTCAGACTGGCCCTGGTGGCCCGCGACTCCACCTCAGACGTCCGCAACACCGCAGACAGCAGCCTGGGGGGAGCAGAGGGGGAGAGAGAGCGAGAGTGAGAGGGAGACAGAGGCACAGAGAGGAGGAGAGGAGAGAGAGCGAGAGTGAGACAGACACAGAGAGGAGGAGAGGAAGAGGAGGAGACAGGAGCGGGAGGACGAGGAAGCGGAGAAGCGGGGAGAAGAGAGTAAGAAGAAGAACAGGATGGGAGAGACGGAGAGAGGGGAGAAAAGTGCAGAGGAGAGGGAGGGGGAGAGAGAGGGGGGAGAGAGGATTTGAAGAGTGGAGGATAGAGGGGAAAGGTAAAAGAAGAAAGGGGAAAATGGGTTGGGGAGGACAGGCAGAGGAAAGGGATAAGTGAAAGGGAGGAGAGGAATGTGTGACAGGGAGAAACAAAGGGAGGAGGAGGAGGAGGAGGAGGAGGAGGAGGAGGAGGAGGAGGAGGAGGAGGAGGAGTGTTGGAATAGAAGGGCAGAGAGAGGAACAGGTGAAGGTTAAGAGAGGAAGGGAACATATAATTGATGGATTATATGAAACCAAAAACCATGATGAGCGACGGAGAATAATAAAGATTGTTATGACCACACAGAGACACAACAGCCTTGACATATTAAAACCGCACACACACACACACACACACACACACACACACACACACACACACACACACACACACACACACACACACACACACACACACACACACACACACACACACACACACACACACACACACACGTTTCTACACCCAGCGCTTCTCGCTTTTCAAAACAGTTGTGATGTGGTTTCTGTACGTCGGCACTTTACTCAGCCTTGACAATGCCCCAATAACCAATTAACTAACTTAACTAAACTTAGACCTGGCCATTCCACACGCTCAGAGAGAAGTTGTTAGCGCAGCAGTAAGACAATACGTCATTAAGAGTACAGTAAGCCCAACTGTAGCCCAGACAGACAGTAAGACAATACCGCTCTGATAACTCCACACCATCTGCAGGTTCAGGGGGAATGCTAATTGGATAGGGGGCTCGGTTACCTACTGCTTAGTGTGTGTGTGAATGTATGTGTGTGTGTGTGTGTGTGTGTGTGTGTGTGTGTGTGTGTGTGTGTGTGTGTGTGTGTGTGTGTGTGTGTGGTGCACAGGTGCACATACAGCGTTAAGCGAGGAGACAACAATAGACACGGCAGCATGTGTTGCTGGGATGTTTCGTCTGTTTAAGGTCACAGTAGACCTTGCATTGTTGTAGAAGGTCCAGCACACACTGTGTGTGTGTGTGTGTGTGTGTGTGTGTGTGTGTGTGTGTGTGTGTGTGTGTGTGTATGTGTTTCAGGAGATGTGTGTGTGTCAGGTGTATTGTGTGTGTGTCAGGAGGTGTGTGTGTGTGTATGTGTGTGTGTCTTGTGGTCTGGTGGTGACCAGTTCAGGGAAATGTCATTGAGCTTTTGTTGTCCACAGAACTGCGCGCTGTACTGAAGGGGGGAGGATGTGTGTGTGTGTGTGTGTGTGTGTGTGTGTGTGTGTGTGTGTGTGTGTGTGTGTGTGTGTGTGTGTAAACAGGACCTGTAATCCTCCTCTAAGCCCCCTGGCATACCACCATTGACAAAGGTGATAAAGATGATGATGATGATGGGTGATGAGGAGGAAGGTACATATCCGTTTCTAATATGGAGAGCAAGACCAGGCGATACACATGTCACTCAGGGTCCAGTCCCTTTCTCCCCCCAAGGCCCACATGTCACCCAGGGTCCAGTCCCTTTCTCCCCCCAAGGCCCACATGTCACCCAGGGTCCAGTCCCTTTCTCCCCCCAAAGGCCCACATGTCACCCAGGGTCCAGTCCCTTTCTCCCCCCAAGGCCCACATGTCACCTCGGGTCCAGTCCCTTTCTCCCCCCAAAGGCCCACATGTCACCCAGGGTCCAGTCCCTTTCTCCCCCAAAGGCCCACATGTCACCCAGGGTCCAGTCCCTTTCTCCCCCCAAGGCCCACATGTCACCCAGGGTCCAGTCCCTTTCTCCCCCAAAGGCCCACATGTCACCTGGGGTCCAGTCACTTTCTCCCACTTGGCGGTCACTCTGTTGGCACCAGAGAGGCTCAGAGAGGGAGAGTGAGAGGTTGAGAGAATGAGAGTGTGAGACAGGTGTGTGACCGGGCGTTTATGAGACTATTGTAAATATATAAAGAAGGGAGGGGGGGAGGGGGGGGGGGTGTCCCTCTGTGTGCTTTATGAGTGAGACATGCCAGAACCATAGCACAACTAGACCTAGCACCCTGATGACAGATGTTTGACTGGCTGCCACGCCCTTGAGCACCACACAGCTCTACCAATACTAGAATATAATACAGCAGGATAATACTACAATACCACACCACAAAACACACAACTGCTCTACCAATACTAGAATATAATACAGCAGGATAATACTACAATACTACACCACAAAACACACAACTGCTCTACCAATACTAGAATATAATACAGCAGGATAATACTACAATACCACACCACAAAACACACAACTGCTCTACCAATACTAGAATATAATACAGCACAATAATACTACAATACCACACCACACAACACACAACTGCTCTACCAATACTAGAATATAATAATTCAGCACTTCAATACTACAATACCGGGACAGCTACTCCAATACTATAATATAATACAACTATATAATACCCCACTACAATAAAAACACAAAAATGCTACACAACACCACTACAATACTACAAAACACAATAATAACGAGAAACCAAACCACCATCGGACCCCACCCCCAGTCAGAGTGAGGTCACCTGACCACACCCCCAGTCAGAGTGAGGTCACCTGACCACACCCCCAGTCAGAGTGAGGTCCCCTGACCACACCCCCAGTCAGAGTGAGGTCCCCTGACCACGCCGTCTTAGAGTGAGGTCACCTGACCACGGCGTCTCACAGTGAGGTCACCTGACCACGCCGTCTCAGAGTGAGGTCACCTGACCACGCCGTCTCAGAGTGAGGTCACCTGACCACGCCGTCTCAGAGTGAGGTCACCTGACCACGCCGTCTCAGAGTGAGGTCACCTGACCACGCCGTCTCAGAGTGAGGTCACCTGACCAC